>RPOG01001486.1:0-147156 GCA_008086565.1 Thalassoma bifasciatum
TGCTCCTTCATCCCTCTTTACCTGTATTGGTTTAATAAAGCTCCTCCAAGTAGTAGACTTCAATGTGGATGTGGGTTGTGCCTGCGTTTGTGTGTGTGTGTGCGTGTGCATATTATTGGAGCCCCTCCCGACACTTTGCATGTGCAGAATGGGCGAGCAGGGATTTCATTGAGTGTAAAAGGCTGACTTCATAGTGATCAATGGCTCTTCTCATCGGTCACCTGGAGACGACTAAATGACCACAGCAGGGAGATGGATGAAGGGCAGGAATGGAGAAAGAAGGAAGTGGGAGAGATTGAGTGGAAATAGAGAGGAAGGAGGTGTTTGTGTGGACGCAAGTGAGGACGAGCCTGATGGATGGTCCTGACCTCACACCCTTTGTCTTGAGATGCTTAAGTATGTGCTCTGGGAAATAACATGAAAACAGGATTTCTAAAGACACTGAGACAGGTTTTCCATTGATTGTGAAGCAGTGTCACTCTAAAGCCTGTTCATGCCTACAGAGATGAATTATATTAAAATTATTTATTTATTGATACTGGGCATAGGTGCCGGTACTCTGGTGAGATTTCCCATGAGAAATGTCAAATTCATATCATGTAGCCTGAAGTGTCTGTTTGGTAATGAGAGCAAATTATCAAGCTGAATTACCAAGGTGAATTATTTTCCTTTAGATAATTTTCTTTGACATAATATTTTGCTCTATTTTTAAGCTTTAAACTTCATGTGTTTCAACAAGGACCAGTATATTTGTACCTGGGACACTAATCTATCAGCTGAGCTAATATGGCAACTCTTCAGCAAATCTTTGTTTAGATGTACAGCTTTTTGTATATGCAATTAGCAACTTATGAGTCATAGCAGTGTCCCAAATTATATCATTAATACCCTGGTCCGAACATCTCATGCCATGTTGGGTTGTGTTACAAGTCTCCTGTGTATTCAGACCTTACACTTTTACCAGCCTTGAACAGTTTAAGGTGAATTCAAGTGTTTTTTGAGTAAAACCAAATTGCTGTTCCTATGTTGCATGATTGAGAAGAGCAGTCATGGTGAGAAAGCATTAATAAGAGGGAATATGTGGCAAATATTCAAATGATCTGACTTGTAGAGACTGCTGAAGTCTCATGAGCAACAGGCAAACTTTCTCTTTCATTTTTGCACAGATGGAGCAGATTTGGATCCAGTCTTGTGGATGTGAGACTTATTTGAAGCACGCTTAATGGTTATTAGGATTGATTAAAGCGTGCCAAATCAGTTTCATTAATTAAACTGGCCCGCTAATATTTATTAGATAACATGTTTGGACCTTTTTGTTCCTCATTTTTCATCAGATGGTGAGATACAAAGGTGACATTTCATTACAAGCTATTACATAGAGTTGAAAGTTGAGAGAAAAAAGGAAAAATATTACTGGCACTAAGGCAAAGATGATGTAGTCCATGAAATGGGAGTGAAAGTCAGACACTTTGAATGAATAAGAAAAGCTATCCTTCAAGTTTTTCATTACTTGTAGCTATAGAGACAAAATCCAGCAGAGGAGTGAAAGAGAGGTCAGTCCAAGAACTTCAAGTCCCTGTGAAGACTTTCTAAGTGCTCTTTAAATAGTCCTACTTTTTGTAATTGGTGTATAATAGGGGGATTGAAATCCACTGTTTAAAAGTAGATAATCAGCTCCAAGATGGTTATTTCTAAATGTTATTTCTCAGACAAGTCTTGACCAGGACCAAAAAAAATACATATGTAAGGATGCTGTTTGTAGATTTTAATTCAGGATTTTACAAATTGATCCAACACAGACTGGTAAAAAAGCTGAGTGAACTGAGCCTGGGTAGTTCACTGTGCATGTGGGAACTGGACTTCCTAAAAAACAAAAGACCCTCACACGATGGGAGACCACACCTCATCCACCTTAATCCTCAACACTAGGACCCTGCAGAGGTGCGACATCAGTCCCCTCCTCTTCTTACTCTTCACCCATGACTGCTCCCCCATCCACCCCTCAAACACCATTGTCAAATTTGCTGATGACACGACTGATGACGGACAACACTGAGACAACTTACATGGAGGAGGTGCAGCACCTGACAGAACGGTGCTCGGACAAAAACTTCAACCTTGACATCATCAAAACAGAGGAAATAATCTTGGGCTTTAGTTGATCCAAGCGCTCAGAGCACTTTCCCCTTTTCATTCAGGAAGAGAGGGTGGAGTACTTCTAGTTTCTTGGAGTTCAGATCACAGCTGACCTCACTAGGTTTGATCTCACCTCCCACCAGGAGAGCAGGGCCCAGCAGAGACTGCACTTCCTTTGTAAGCTCAAGCAAGCCCACCTCCCTCCACACGTGCTGACCAACTTCTACCTGTCAACAATAGAGAGCCTCCAGACCTGCTGCTGCACAGTGTGGTTCAGCAGCTGCACCACAGAGTAACAGGAGAGTCTTCAAACGGGTGGTGGGGGCTTCACTACCACCCTCAGTTACAACCCTCCTCCCCTTTGGAAAGAGATAGCAGATAGAAAGAAATCAAATCTAACACTGACAGACAAAAATCCTGTAATACTAGTCTGTACAATATACATCCCACAAGTTCAATTACTGTATCATCTTGCTTTTTATCCTTTACATAGTGTTATTTTATTATATTATCATGGCCTTTTTTAACAGGTCTGGCAAAAAAATGCTATTCTATTCTATTCTATTCTATTCTATTCTATTCTATTCCAAGTAGACTAAAGTCCCTTTATTGACACAGGCTGGCAGAGTCTAACAGTGGGACAGTGACTTGATCGAGTGAGAAGCAAGATCTAACCTTATGGAAATTATTTCTTGGATTTATTCCAAGGTTAAAAGCAAGTTCTTATATCAAACATTAGCACTATGTAACTAAGAATAAATACACTATCTTGTTGCATGTGTTTAATAGATCATCTGATCTCCATTCACTTATTACCAAAAGAAATGCACACCTTGGCACGAGTCATGTACCAACAGTGGATGATGGCACTCATGGGAAATGGTGTCTTCATCCCATAAAACTCTAACAGATAGTCCACACAGCACCTTAGAGCAGCTCCTTTTTAAAACTACTGAGTTAACTCTGACTAACCAGCACCTCAGCTTAATTGAAGAATTAGACAGGGAACATTAAACCCATGGCTAATCCCGACTTAAAATACTTGTTTGCATTGGAATGAACTTTCTGAGGACTCCACCTTGCAGTTCGTCCAAAATTGCTTTAGACAAGCAATCCATCATGGTGAATAATTCATCTGCCTTATTTTGGTCCAACTCCTGTTATCAGTCGCTGAAAACGCAAATTAACTCTGCGAAGGGTTGCTGTATCAGAGTGTGACCCCTGAGTAATTGAACAGCACGTAAGGTGAGAGCATCTGTGTGAAAGTTTTACACACACGGGAAGTCTCTCCCTTTTATCCACACACTGCCGGGATAAAAAGTAGTCTCAGCGGGAAGGATTTTAGATTATGTGAAAACAGCAGAGGGTAAGCTGGAGGCCATCAAGTGAAAATTGAAGAAATTGTCACCCCCTCTGCTCCGGCAACCATTGTCTCCTTGCAACCTCCTAAAGACACAGCAAGGCCAATTAACCTCCCTCATTACCTCAGCTATGGGCCTTCCGCTCTGAAGGATTGGAGGAGATGGGAAACACAATGGGGGAATGGCTGAGTGGTGCGGGTGCGGGTGGTAGGGTGAAGACGGGCAGCGGTGCAGAGGGGTTAGGAATAAATCAGCAGGATGAAAAATAAGAAAACGCAATTTGTCACACAATTGTGAGCTTCCACTCGCTTCTCTGTGCTGTTGCAAGAGGAGCACAGATTCACGAGGCGCAGCTCGCGTGTCAGCCCAGCTGCTGCATCTATTTAAATGAGACTCACGGCTTCATGAAGTGAGACCGTGTTTCCTCTCAATATGCAGCTCTGCAACTGCTGTGCATGTCTCGATGAAGGGAGGGGGGACAGAGCTGAGACTGAAAGGGTGCAGTACAAGCCAATCTGAGGGAGAGAAGCAGGGTTAACTGTTTTCGGCAATAACTCTACAAAAGCATGGGTGGGATTGTATGAGGGAGGTCTGGAGTTGTAATGGGATGTATGCAACAACTGTTAAAGAACAACTGGGTTGACAGGATAAGCTACTGACTGACTCATCACTCAGTTTGTCAAGGGAAGAGAGAAAAAGAAAGAAAGAGTCTCTCCTCCTCAGTATATGGTATATATTTCATCAGATAAAGGATTCTCTTGTGCTTGAAATCATGTCTTTGTCTCGGCTGCACTGAAAAGGTTTCAGCTTGAAATGGAGTGAGTCACACACCACTGAGCTCTTAACACAGAGATTTATTTGGACTTCATGAGTAGCTCTTAAATACAAGGTTATAAATGTGAAGAAGGAGAGGACTGTGATCTTGCTTTGACTATCAAGTGACTCATTTGGATGTTTAAAGGGGGAATCCGCAGATTTTACATGGGAGCTGGAGTTCCCTTGTCAAAAGAAAGAAAGTGTAAGTTTTCAATCCCAAGTATCAAAGAGAATCATAATACAGGCTCCACTGAGACACAAGATGTTGAGATCCTGTAGGAAATAGGGTTTCTCCTGTAAGAAGACTTTCATTGGTTTCAGAAACTGCATTTTCAGAATAAAATCTGTTGCTTTCTCCAGCACTATCAGTTATGGCAACCCTTAAAGTCACCTGTATTGAGTTCAGACTGGTTTGTTTCCTGTTGTGAGGCACCAACATGTCTCTCACACAGAGACAGTGCAGATAAGGGCAGACCAGTTACCCATACGTTCTTTCCTTTATGGCTAAAAGATCCCCAGTCTTGATCAGTGATCCAAACCGTCTTTTTTTTCTCTCTGCAGTGCTAACCTGCAGTGCCTGACATATAGCTTCACAGGTGACAGAGAAGGAGAGGAAGAGAGAGAGCACTCATTTGATGTCCCATCTATTGCTGCAGTGTTTTCTCATGTTTAATATGAGCCTTTACATACCCCTGTTATTGAAGCCATGTGTGGATGGGAGCTGCAGATGATGTCATTCTGCACTATCTTAGATTAGGATCCTTGGAAATGCCACATCATTAACAAACCTTGTTCACATGCAGATTTCCTGTTATGATAACAGAATATTGAGTGATCAGCAAGAGTACAGAACAGTTGTGTTATCTGTGGCGTTTTTATGAAATGTGCTGTAGCTTAATCTCCTCAGAGGATCAGAGAAGGGATGAGCATTAAATGAGATGGAGAAAGAGTGTTTTTAATCTCAAAAGTAAACTAATAACAAAATATTACACTGAAAAAAGAATGATGACATAATGTAATATAAATAATATAATGCTGTTATGTAACCAATTCACCAAGACAAGTTTTAACCATGCAAGTCACTTGTTGTCATAAATTGTCTTTTAATGAAATTAGCTCTCCCACTGGGTTAGTTTCAAACAAAAATGTAGGATTATGACTTAATGAAAGAGAAAAGCTGCTAAAAGGTGGTGCTGTCAGCCTGGTCCATCCCACTTTTTTTGATCTGCATGCGTTACATATTGAAGTGCTCACTTGTTTCACGAAACCCCATTGCCTGAGGTAAAATACTGTAACTCAGTGAGACACCTTTCTCTGCACATGAAACACTACAATATATTGAAAGAGCATACAATGTACTATTTTTCATTTTTATACTGTCCCTCTGGTAGCCTATTTTCCTCAAACTGGTGTTTTTGAAAACCATCTTTGTGTCTGAAACACTTCATTTAAGCTGCTGTCTCTTTAAAGGTCCTCACCCCACAAACCCCTTCTTTCTGATTGGCCAGCTCCCTGGAGGTCTAGTGGGGGCAAAGCTGTGGAAAGACCTTGGTGTTTGAGGCCTTTATCAACACAGAATATGACACACCCATCAAGTGTGTATCCAAGCTGAAACCAACTTTTAACTTTCCAGGTTCAGAACCAACTTTTTTCCAGTCTGAGCACAGTGGCCAGTTCAAATTGGGGTTCAGGAACTAGAACCGTGCCAGTGTGAAAGCCTTCTATGTGAGGAACTAAAAGATGGTGAATCTACTGAGCATCAAATCTACAACAGTTTCACACAAAAAAAGGCTTTGAAGTTTTTAACTTGTCCCTCCCTAAACTTTGCCAAGTAGAGCATGTAGAACGTATGTGTCAAAACATCTGTTTTTCTGAAACCTAACATCTGCTTTCTTTCTCCAGTGTCAGAACTTGAGACTCATGCACAGCGGGAGGCTTTTTTTAAGCTAAAAACAGGTTGCGATGGTATTTTTAGACATCTCCAGGTGGATAGGATACAGAGGGCAGAAGATGGGGAGAGGGAAGGACAAGTGAAGAGCGGTTTGTGAGTGATCATCACCTCTGGGACTCAGACTGTTTACTTGATCAATGAACCCTGTTGCTAAGCCAACAATGTGTGTGTGTGTGTGTGTGTGTGTGTGTGTGTGTGTGTGTGTGTGTGTGTGTGTCTGGCTGGCTGGCAGCTGCATGAGGCCATTCAGGATTTGATGTCACCCCTAGGTGATACCTGCCTGTTTGCCTTATTTGCATTCAATAACCCAATCTGATACAAGACGCCAGGTCAACTAATACTGACTAATTGCGATGGATGAAGGAGGGCGGAAAATGCCATCAGCAAACCACATTAGTTTTAATTACAGCCTATAACCAGATATAGCAGATCTGTCAATCTCGTACTTGCTCTGTAACTGGAAAAACAGGCTGTGAGAGGGTGAGCGGGGTCTAAAGCAAAGGGAGAGGATGAAAGAAAAAGGTGTGGAAGAAAAGAGAGTTTATGGTATGTCAGGAGGAGAGCGATGGAGATAAAGGTGAAGCATTGATTGAACTGTGTGCGTGTGTATGTGTGTGTGTATGTGTGTGTGTGTGTGTTCATATATATATATATATATATATGAGGGGTCTCTCTCAGTGAGACTCTGCTGCCCTCTGTAGGTTACACTGATTAAAACGTGCACATTCAAGAAGGCAGTGTGTGCACCTGTGTGGATATGTACATGTTGTGTGAGTGTGTGTGTTTTCGTGTGTGTGTCCTGATTGCTCATAAAACCGTGAAGCTCTTTGAAGATGAGCCAAGGGATTGGATGAGGTGTGGGTGCAGGGTTGGGTTACCGGGGCGGAGGGTGAGGAGAATGGTGCTGATGTGAGGTGAGAAGCATGAAGGAGGGCCAGCAACAGCAACCAGGAAGAATGGATTAACACACTTGGACGAACCCTCCCCTCACACACACACACACACACAAACACATGAGCACACTCTCTCCAGGGAAGTCAGTGGCCTGCAGGTAGAGGCCACCTTTTAGGGAGTTAGTTCATTTTGCTCTCGCTCTCAGTTTTAACTGAAAATCCCTCTTTCCTCACATCATCGCTCACCTGCACTCACTGCTATGAATAGCCCACACTCACACCATGACATTTTGAGCATGTGTGCTCAAGTCCACAGCATGAAAAATGTCTCAAGCTGTAAAAGCGAGATGTATTGATTTCCCTGAAATGTCAGGTGTAAGTGTAAAAATAAAATACCACACCCTATAAAATTTCAGAGGACACATCCTTCAGCCTTAGCTGATGCCCTTAAGAAAGAACACCAGGAGGCTGATTCATCTTGATAGGCAAGTGATTGACTGAGGGTTATTCCATTTCAGGATGCAGAGAGCTGAAGAGACAAGAGCGTGTAGGAGAGAAAACAACATGAAACCAAAGCTGAGGGCTGGAATCAAACTCAGGCTGCTGCAAAGAGGAAAAAAGAGGACGGTGAGCTGCTTGACCTGAGACTTTGAACACCTCATCAGGTCAACGACCAAACTGATAGTGAACATGGTTTCATCCATTGGTTTGTGGAATTGAAGCAACATTCTGGTCTTGCCATCTTGATTTCAGAGCCTTGGTTGATCATGCTTTGATGAAAAAGACTCAATACCTCAAAAATATAAGAAGGTTTTTATACATGCAATCCATTCTAACTATAATGTACCTTCACTCCACAAAAAAACTGCCTTATTGTCCATTGGAGACTTTGACCATTGATAAAGGGACTGTGAGGAGAAGCTGTTTGAAGTGAACTGCAGCAGCTCTTCTGGCCAAAAGACTCATGCAAACTGTTGAGAACACAATTTGTGTTTGTTGGTTTTTTTCTGAAATATTGAGGGGGATCAGATCTTACTATCCAACACTACTTTTCTTTGTTCAAGACAACTTTTCACCAGATGTGATGAGGTAATGTATTTATCAATAGTTAAGAAGCGCTGTTGTTTGAAATATGACCACAAGCAAACTTTGTAAGTTTGTTACTTTGTATGGTAGTGTGGTAGCCAGCAATATTTGTTCCTACTCATGTCGTAGCAGATTGATTGATTAGCATGCGCCTGATTTTTGGTCAGTTTGTCCTAGAATGACATCTGGGAAGATTCAAGAGTTTACGTTCTCAGGATTTAGATAAGTGGCTGTAGCTCTCCTGAAATAATATTTGGGAAGGGTTGGCAGATCATGTTCCAAGAAACAAGCAAAATAATATGAGAGATTTTTGGCTAAGCATTCATGTTTCAGTGTTTGTGAATGCAGGCGATAAGTCAAGGATTACTCAAAAGGAGTATTGCCGTAGATTTTTCCATAGAGTTGGTCTGGCAAAGAGAAAAACAATGTTGTCGCTGATAGAATATACAAGATGGAGGAGAGGTTTGGTTGGGGGTCTATCTGTCAAGAGGTGTTCAGAGCTGTATTAAGCTGAATCTTTAATAAAACCTACAAAACGCTATAAGTTAATTCTGTCTCTGTGCCTTTTATTTCTCTGTGTTTGCATCTGTGAAATCCTCAAAACTCGAAACTGATGTATCCGTAACGTTAGTAAATCCTGGTTATGTCCTGCCAGTGCTCATCTACCATCTCCAACCTCACCAAGCAGAGCTAATGGAACCTGGCAATTCATTTTATCAATATACTCCCAAGTTTGAAGAGATAACTGCAGAATAACAGCAGCATGAGGATTGGAATAAACACAAACAGCTTAACCAGTGTTTTATCCTTTAGCATGTGCTCTATCACACTCCTGTTAAGCTTTATTCTACTCATCTGTCCCTTTTCGGTCTGGTTTATTTTTGTCCAGGACATGTAAGTGGTGAAATGTGATGTCAATTGAGAATTCCTTATCATAGAAAACATATTACAAAATGTATTTAGCAGTGTCAAGTTGTAGTTTAACTTCTACCTTTTGCAGAAGTTTTGGGCATTAAAATGACAGAATATCCAAAAACTATCAGTCCTATCGCTGATGATCTTTTCTGATATTGTGGACCACTTAAATGCACCATTATGAAATAACATCAAGTTGTATTCAAGGAGACTTAAATAAATTCTCTAGGGCCATGAACTCATGAGGAGCAATTTTACTCTGGTTAAAAGTGAAGTGAGAAGTTGACTGATTTTCTCAAGAGCTCTTTTTATAAACAGTGGATTTGTCGAGCAGCTATTAAAAAGAACAGGTTTAAGGGAGGGTTGGCATTAGCGTCTCTTTTCAGATCCCAAGTCTATATCCACTTCTTTTACATGACCTAATAAAGCTTCCACGGGAGAAGTATGACGTTTCAGATCTCTTTTTCTTTTTAACAAGCGCCTCACAGTGAATACCTGGGTTCAACACAAACAATTAATGGCAGTCTTCGAAAAACTTATGCAAATCAAAACTGATCAACTGTGACCTAATTTGAATACCAGGTATCACTTTTGGTTGTTTGATTTTAATAAAGTTTTTTATTCATATATATCAGCAATAAACATATATTACTATATTTGCATGCAAATAAGAAAATGAGTTTTTCTGGAACTGTTGTCTGAGAAGGAGTCATTTGGTTTTACAGTGGCAACACATTTGCCTTTGGTCAGTGGTATGTAAAGTGCAATGTAGGTCTGGAACAAATGCAAAAACTAGAAGCTTACATGACAGAGTTTTGCAGCATTTGAGTTCAACTCAGGGCCATGGTTTTTTCTAAACTTAAAACTTAGACCTAGACTTGGGCTCATTTTGATGAGTTTTGCATTTTATTCCTGTGCATGTGTATATCGTCTTTTCAGGACATTTTAGCTTCTTCCCACAGTCTTAACACATGCTAATCAGGTTAGAAAGAAAACTCTGCTTTGGACACATGGAAACACAATCTTTTCTACTGAAAACAGGTTCAAGAGGAACAGTTTTTGAAAATTAAACCTCCTTCAACGCCATTAATGAGCCAAACCTTGGTTCTTTTAAAGTGAGATGTCACAGTCCCATTCACACATCCATACTACATATCCAGTCATGCACAAGTATGAGGATAAAAACAGCAATGGAAGTTGCTAAGAGCTTTATATGCAGTTGCCTTTACTGACTTTATTAACACTTTGAAAGACAAAGTTGCAGAATCTTTTATTTTAGTCAATTTTGCATGTTAAAGTGTGTCATGCTAAAGCAGTTCTTTTAATTCAAAGTTTGAATTAAAAGAATCAGTCTTTGATTGGTCAATCTTCATGCAAACAAGGCTTTATTGTAATGCCCAGACTTAAAGCCGCTACTTTTTTCACTCGCTTTGAACCCTGCGTAATGATGCAGCTAATACATGGATTTTTATGGACTAATGAGCTTCATGCTGCCAATACATGTAGGCCCTGTTTACACAACAGTGTTTCACCTAACAACGCCAAGAAACACTGTGAAAAACATCTGCATTTATACATGGAAGCTGACCATCTGAATGCTTCTTTGATAAGTGCAGAAATGGTGCAATAGATGCACATTTTCTTGAAGGAGAGTCACCACATTAAGCAGCACAAGTACAAAGCGGTAATCCGATACTGTTACTGTTGTTGTTGTCCCAGTTGTCGCATGGCCAATCCACAATGAAAGCAGAGCATTTAAGAAACTTTCCTCTCTGGAGGCTGTTTTGAAAGTCTTCTTTTTAGGTCAGCTAATAAGTTGTTTCTATGTTAACAAGAGGCTAAAACAAAGGATGAAGATAAAATGGCAATCAATATCATTTCTAGTGTAGTCAGTTGTGTTAAAGGCACTTTTCAGAAAAAAAAAAACATTTATTTAGTTAAAAGTTTAGAAAAAAAATTTCTGTGTAAGTAATCCATGTTACAATGTGGACACATGCTGCTTACAAGCAAGTGCAACCTATATAAGTGCAACTTTTTCATTCTTTTTAAATTTAGTGGGTGCAGTTTATTTTCAGGGGAGCCTAATAGTCCAGGTATTATGGTAATTTCATATATAATGTGTTTTCTACACATCCAAAAGTGCCTCCACAGTCAGTCCAGATTCACACTGAGATTATTTACAGTGATACAGCTCTTCATGGCCTTCATGAAATGGATTGACTGTTTGGACCCTTGGGCTTCAACTTGGGGGTTTGACAACTGACACACTAGAGGTTCGGTGACTCATATACAACACTGCGTGAAAGGTTTAGAGACAGTTAATTTACACAGTAGGTGTGTTTGTGTTGCATTCTGTCAGTGTGATTCCCTCCAGAGAGGATCCGTGTCTGGATCAGTCAATGTTTTTGTTTCCCTGAAGATCTGCAACCAATTGACTTCAAAACTCTGTATCAGAAACATCTGACAGACTATGAAAGTGACTGACATTTCTCTTGGAAACAGGGGTGCCAGCTTTCAGTCATATAATATTAAGTTTTTTTTTGTTTTTTTTGGTTGCCCTGATGTGACCTTTGTCAGATCCAGCAATTTGGTTTTTTTACTGACAGAAAGACAGGAAGAGGATTACTGAACTTAGTTGTTAACATTTTATTCATGCTCTCTACCTTTCAGCATAATCAAAATTTTCTTTGGGATGAACACATAAAACTATACGGTGATGCACTTGAGTAGCTTTTGCATTGTTTAATGCATTGACGTTTGTGTTGAAGATCCTCCTGTATAAAAAACAAAATCAAAGTTTACTTGTGGTTTAGCTTTGCAGATATAGTTGTCGCTTTAAACTCTCAGTATAAAGGAAGACAAAAGGCTTTTATATCTCAATCTGTGTCAGAATGATTGGGAACATGGAAATGTCATGGCGAGCCCTCTGCCATCTCTCTGGACACTGTGAAGCGTGAAAAATGGATTAGCTCCATTTGTAAGGCAATCTCCTCCAAACGGGGGACAAGAAATGAAATGCACCATCGCCACACACATGCACTCCTCATCTCTAGAAATAATAAGCGGATTCTCTGAATTACTGAATTATTTTTAGGTAAGGCTTGACTTTCCACCACAGAATCAATTTTAATCAGGTCTTTTTCTGCTTTTTAGAAAGGATTGGACCTCAGACATGTCAGACGACAGGGTTTCGCGGTATTGAACTCCACTATGAATCAATTCTGAACATGTGCCGGGCTGGAAAGTGACAAAACTCTAATCTGATTGCATACAAATGAAGACTAGACTGAGTACATACGGCTCAGATGTGGAAACTGAGAGTGATCAGAATGCTGTCTTCTGTATTTGCCTACAAAGGAAGCTCGAACACAGATATCCAATTTCCCTCCTGTTTGATCACAGATTTTTAATGAAATCAAACGCTGCCTTTGTCACAGTGAGATTTCTTGTAATAACATGTTCAGATTCCACTCCTTTGAACCGGCCTTTCCTAAATTAACTCCATTTAACACATGAAAAAGGGGCTTGATTAGCACTTTACCATTTTAAAACAATTAAACCTTCCCATGAGATAGTTCTGCAGCGCTGTCCTCTGAAGCCTTCACGGAGGAGGCTTGTGTGATTTCATTAAACAGGACCTGATGTGTTCATAAATCAGATTACAGTGCTGTTCTTGCTCTCTGTTAGAGTTATTTTTCTTCATCGTCCTTTGGGAACTTATACCTGACTGATAACTTTGAAGAAGTCATTATTTTTCTGTGCTGCATATTAAATCTTCCCCAAAGTCTATAATTAAAAGCTGCTGGACACTTAAAGTCAAACTGTTCTCTGGTCACCTCTTGAGGAGAGGTGACTCAAAACAACTCGTCGGTACAACCAGCAGGTGTGGAGATTGATGGTTTTGTTGCCATAGCAACTTATACCACGGTGCGCATCAACCTTTATTGAGGGACAGCATCTCTGTTCACTGTTCCACTCACACACACATCTTCACACAGAGGAAAGGGTCTCTTACTGTCCCTCCTCAGCGCCTGTGAAGGGCATCTTTTAAACAACTGTCCTTTTTATGCTTCTTTATTCCCCTCCCCCTCCTCCCCTCTGCACAGCTGAACACCATCAATCTCACCATTTACTTTAACTTTATTTCTCACTCCATTAGTTTCTAGGACACTGGGTGTGAGAGGGGAGAGACAGAGAGTGTGAAAAAATGAAACGAAAGTTTGGCTCCTCAGAGAGATAAAATGTAATTTCACAGTCAACTTGCTGTGATATATTATTTCACAACAATGGGACGTGGGCTGATATGAGCCCTGCTTGGCACCTGTACAGAGCATCAGTGATGGTTCTCTGGAGAGGGTGCTGCTGGTGTGTGTGTGTGTGTGAAAGCATGATAATCTGAAAATTCCCCTGATTGTAGATCTCAGGAGGCTCCACTTCAGTGCAGACATGATAAACGGCAGAAAAAATAAGTGTTCTGATTAGTTTTTTAATATCAAATATTCAGTCTTTGGTGATGTGACATTTTGCACCGAGTCTCATAAAAGATACACAACTTAACATCAGGTGTTTATAAACCCAAGAACACAAAAGCAACCCTCTGTCAGTGTCTCTAACATGTTAGCAGAGAGTCTGTGCAGCCAAATGGAAGAATCTCAGCATCATTTATTCCAGTAGCTGTGCTCTCCCATTGCTCCTGTTTCACCATTACACACACTGTTATCCAGGAACATGGCATAGCATTGATAGATGCCTCGCGCTTCATTAGCCACACTCTCTCAGCCTGCAAAGCACTTACACATTATCAACAGCTTCAACTGAAGACCTAATGATGCAGATAGTCTAACCAATGCACTGCAGACAGGAGGAGGCAGGACATATTACATGAGGGATGTTCTCATTTCAATTAAAAATGTTTAAGTCTCTAATAGTCCACTCCGGCGTGCTCTGTTTATCTAACCAAACATGTAAATTGAAAATAAATTAAACAAATGAAGTTACCACATCAATGAAATTAAGTGCCATCTCACAGAGCAGAGGACAGCGTCCTCTCCTCACAGCTTGCTGTTCTTCTGAAACTGGTTCACCAGCCCCAGCACCTGCTCTGACGCTGTGATGGATTTATTCTGCAGGTACACAGCACTATTTTTAGAGGTTTCATTCAGGAAGTACCGATAGTTCACCATGATACCACAGGAGTTTGCAACACCCCTCGGGCTGGTATCGGCACGCCAATTAAGCCGCCACATAGTGGCGCCGTTTTGCAGGTGAAAGTTAGCCACTGGGTTGAGAGCGTAGCCCCGCCTCTTTTCCCCGTACAGGTACCAGGCACAGAGACGCATCAGAGCGGGCTCCAGGACGCGGGACAGACGCTCAGAGTGCACCCACTCACTGGTGCTGATCAGCTTGCGGAGCGCATCGATGGCGGGGACACCCGGGGCTGAGTCTGTGGCCTGCTCCACCTCCTTCCACTCCTGCTCAGAGAGGATGTCAAAGCCCCGGCTTTCCTTCTTGTGCTGGCTCAGGACGCCCTGGAGCCAGGAGGAGAAGCCTGGGATTGGAGACAGGCTGGAGAACTGGCCCATGTGAGGGAACTCACTCTGGAAGACATCAGGAGAACAGAAGAGGGGCGGTCAAACATTAAACACATACCTCAGGTGTTAAGAGTAAGATAATGTTAATACAGTGGCGGCTTACTTGAACCAAGTTTTCAAAAGAACCAGGGCTGGGTGATTGATTGCAAAATAGAGTAAATTGCAAAATGGCCCACTGTGATATTCTAATCGCAGACGGTGCAATATTTCTTTAATCTCAAATGTGTCAGAATACCAGGTAAAATTTTTGCAGGAAAGATGTTTTATGCTCTAAACCAGTGTTACTTAACTCTGCTCAAGCAAAAAACAAAACTGTTGAAAACTAACTTTGCAAGAGAAGAAATTTAGTTAATGAAAAGTAACGAAAACAGCAAGAAGTAGCAAGAAAACTACATTTTAAGGTGGCAAATAGAAACAAAAATAGGTGAAAGGGGGCAAACACTGACAGGAAACATGGAAAGATCTCACACACTTTTTGAAGGTCTGACATTTGTCTGAATTATCTTTTTATTGTTCCTCATGTTATAATATGATTTCACTGAATTTTGGATTTTCATTTTATTCAAGCCATAATCATCAACATTTCAAGAAATAAAGGCCTGAAATAATTCACTGTATATATAATAAGTCCATATAATATTTGGTTTCAACATTCTGAAATGAGTGACCATAAATAATTAACATCTTATTGGTATTCTAATTTTTGAGATGGACTTGTATATGCAAACAGTCAGATTCCATAATTCTACTTTTCTCCCTCATTCATGTTGTTACTTATTAAAAAAGTGAATGATCAAAAAAAAAAACCTTCGTCTCCTAGAGTACAGCAATAGATGTAAGGTACACACAAGCTGGAGAACCTAAAAATAATCAGACAATAAATCCAAATTTCAGAAACAATCGCAATTGAATTATTTTTGTTATTATCGTTCAGCCCTATAAGGAACCCAGACAACAGAGGAATAAAATGAAGTTCATCACCTTTTGCAGCCGGCAGCAGACCATACATTTCCAATTGTGGCTCAGTGGCACCGACTCAACGAAATCAACAATGGAAAGGTTTCGCTTATGTCACTTTAATGTGATGGTGCAGCAGCATTGTGTCAGCGCGCGGCACGCCTGATTGGATTCTGGATGGTTTTCATGACATATCTGAGATAAACGAGACAAACCTGACGCAACTGAAGGTGGGGATTATGTTTTCATGCAAAGTGATCAGTTGGATTATCCAGAGGCAGAGATGGAGCCTAGAATGCAAAGTGAGAGGTCATGATCTCAGCACTGAAACAGAGTGCTGGGGTGTGCAGATTGCGTAAATATAACCAGAGTAACTGTGGGATTTGGGGTAATTATAAATGATCACAATAAAAAGACAAAAATGCCATTTTAAATTATATACTCTATTTAAAAATATGAAATGGTATGAAATTTTTTCCAATGCTGAAAATAAAAACGATTAGCATGCATGCAGACACCAAACACAGAATGACATCAACCTCCCACATCCTGCTTGACAAAAGACAGACAAAGAGACAAAACAAAAATAGAATGCACGAAAGAAGAAGAGCACAGATGAGAGGCAGCAGAGATTTAATCCTCTCCAGAATTCAAAGGGCACAAGCGATGCAGCAGAGGAAACGGGAGATCAAAACTCAAAAGTTTCCAAACTCCAAACTCAATTTTCATGTTTATGTGCAAGCTGCTGTTTGGGCCTTCAGGAAAAGAACATAAAACAAATCAACTCCACTGCTTCACAATCCTGCCTCACAGATGGATGCTCTTTTTTTTCCTTTGTTCCCTCCTATTCGCACCTACTTCGCCTCCTCCTCCGTCCCTTGCACTCTCACCTCTGGAAGTCGACTTCTTTCACCTCTCCACCGTGCCTCGTCTCCACCGCCCACCCACACACACACACAAAACACCCGAACACAATCCCAAGCGTCCTCACTCAGTCTTCTCCTCTAGCCGAAAACCTCTCCCCTCATGTCTTCCCGCCCCGGCGTCTGACCTGTGAGTCAAATGCTAAGATGAGAGTGGAAGTGTCAGCTCCTGACCCGATGCTTCCTTCGTGCCTCATTCGGAAACCGTTTTCCTTACTGCCACCTTGATTCCAACCTTCTTGACTTCAAATAAAGCTCTCTCATTCCCCATTTACTGCTACCTCTACCTTTGTCTTACTCCTCAATCTCTTGAATCTTTATCATTCTGACCTGATCTCTTCTACTTGTTTCCCGTGTCAAGTGTCAGCTAAGGTTTAAAAGTAAATAGAGGTGGTGGAAATGAAGACAGAGGCAGCAGGAAAGGTGAAAAGTGAAAGGAAAAGAGAGGATGGAGAAAAAAATGGACAAGGGCCAGAACTGTGCTCCAGGGTCCAATCTACAAAGACAAGCAAGACCTCCTCCCTTCACCTTAAATCACGACTGTGACCTTTTCTTTTCCACTCTATCATCCATCCATCATTACAGTGGTCCCTCTGTGGCTGGCTGCTCCTCTCTTCACCTTTACGGGAGGTAATGCTCTGTCAGACAGTCGGGCTGCTGCATAATGCCTCTGTGCTGTGGTTATTCTGGGGCCTTAAATGCAGAGTCCTGCACTTACTCTGTCAAGGTCAGAAGTTTGACTCCCTTGAGACTCATGAAGGATAATTGCACTCAGGGGGTATTTACATTCAAGATTTAGGGAAAGGTTATAAAAGTCACACGGAAGAGTTACATTTCTGGACAGTACTTAACGCAGCTCTATAGCTGCCAAAAAGCAGCAGCAGAGTGTCCAAATTATGTAAAGATGGAAAGGTTACTGAAAGTCTGTTTTATGACACTGTCTATAGTAGAATCATAGTGGTACTATTTCTGTCCAAAATGCATGGCTCTGGTTTGCGAACATAATTTCTGAGCCTCCATTAAACTTGGGGGTATCTCTGTCAGACAGCCATTCAGACATCTAAGATGAGAGAGCCATATCAAGAGTAATCTCACA
Source organism: Thalassoma bifasciatum (assembly GCA_008086565.1). Lineage (NCBI taxonomy): Eukaryota > Metazoa > Chordata > Actinopteri > Labriformes > Labridae > Thalassoma > Thalassoma bifasciatum. Next base: position 17,726 of record RPOG01001486.1, read on the forward strand.
TTGCGGCCACTGCTACAGTCTTACCTGAAATTAAGGCTGACACATTCGACTAAGATATATGACTGAACAGACAACAGAACTTGGTGGGACTTTTTGGCATAGTGCTCAACTGTTTTAAATCTTATCTAAAGGACAGAGACTTTCTGTGTCCATAAGTAACTCTATATGAGGAGTCCCCCAAGGCTCCATCCTGGGGCCTCTTCTGTTTTTCATCTACAAGATCCCACTGGCTCAGATAATAGAAAGCAGCAGTTTCACAAGTTACAGTTAAAAAAGACTGATCATGCCAAAAATCTGGATGCAGGCTAATGCTTTAGCTTGTCTGTGAACTATAATTATTTGGATCCAAATCCCAGGAGTAGCGTGAAGAAGATCAGTTTCCAGCACTGGAATCCAAGAAACTCATCTTTAGTTGTATAAATACATAATTTCTAATCAATAAAATCATCCAAACAGGGCAGACTGGGTTAATAAACCAACACTGTGTGTTAATGAAGCAGCTGACAGCTCTCAATGAATCAGTCTGAAGACAAACAGTGAAGTCATATCTCCTGTTCATTCCCTCAGAATTAAACTAAACACCTAAAAATAAACAACAATCTGATAAAAAAAACAGCAGAACTCAATGAGTTAAGTTAAGCGTGAGTACTTGAGCCCATGAAAGCATGAGCTGATGAGAAAGGGGATGATTGACAATTCGCGTTTCACAAACCAACAAAACAGGAGTTTAGACACTGCTTTGCTGTAGTTGTGATCAAATGTAACTAACATAGTGGGTTGATTAGGAGAGAAAGAGTTAAAGAAGGGGAAAAACCGACACAGCCCCGCTTCACAGGGGTCCCGCTCACCTTGTCAGGTTCTAATTTGCATAACCATCTTTTCACTGGGCATTACCCCTTACATGCCTTATTATGGACAAATCATTTGTAAAAAAAAAATTAAAAAGTTACACATATCTATTAGCTATCTTTGTGCTGTTTTCTCTTAAAGAAGCTGTAAAAGTCTTACATATAACCACAGCATCACTGATTCGTCCTGGCTCTGTGTTAAGAAGTAGTATTTCCTTTGGATAGCATGTGTCTTGGAAAGAAAAAAGTTGACGAGAGAGGATGCTGGCATGTTAAACCAGAGGACCTCTTGATAAAAGCATCATTCTCTATCTGAGAGGCTCTTACAACACAGTGCCATATAACCTGATTTAATTCAAACATAAAGGCAAAACAATATCCGCGTCTGTGAACTGTGTGTTGACATAAATAAAATTGCCAATGAGTGAAAAGCTTCCAGCAATGAAAACAGCCTCATCATGTGAATAAGTAGAGAGGAGGCAACTTAACGCTCTGGAACCTGATTTTAAGATACACTATAAAGAGCTTTCTCCCATCTGATGTGTAAAGTGCTTTTGATGTTCCATTCAACGTTCAAATCATTTCACAAGTGCTCGCTGGAGTGGCCCAACATGGAGGGCTCTTCTGCGCTTATTGAGAGGAATGGATGAGATTTCATTACTGCCTGTCTGCTGGCTGCAGCTTTGTTTTTATCTGTATGCATGCAGCAAGTGCTTAAACAAGTGGGAGATGTATGATTCAGCTCTGGCACTTAAACAAGAATAAAAACTTTTGGAGAGCAATCAAACAACAATCTTGCACGTCACAGCTCTGATCTTGGATGGGAGGATGCTGGTGCCTGCTGGGCCTCACCTGAAGGCCGCTGTACGCTTTTAATTAAACCCAATGAGTGAGTCATTGGAAGCAGCACGTGCTGTTACAGAGGAGGAAACAGACAACACTTTTAGCAGCTACGCCACAGGGGAGGAGATGAGAAGCGCTGCAGGAGGCATTGATTGTCATAATACGATGATACTAAAGTGGAAGGTAGTGCATCCTGAAGAAGAAAGTGTGTCAGTGCGCTATATATATGACCCAGAATCTGACTGCTACAACAGCAAGAGTGGTCCATCAGGAAACAGGGTGGTTTGAAGACTTCAGTACGATAACTGTGTACTGTATGTTATAGTTACAGTATATCTTAACAGAATTCAAACTAAGCAAGGTCCAACACCCCACACCACTACAAGGAATCTTTTCAATCAGGAGTTGCCCTTCAACTCCCACATTCAACACATCTCTGAGGCAGTATGTTTCACTTCAATGGAACAGGATTTAAAAGACACATCCTGTCTAATCTCTTTTTGCAATTCCCATTTATCAAACTGCCCTTAAGAGTCTTGAGCGGCATGATGCCATGATATCATAACAGTTTCTCAGTGTTGTTGTTAAAAACATGAAGAACCCTCTGTTTTCTTTGGTCCTCTGGTGCTGGGATAGATTACAGACATGCAAGTTTGTTTTTTGCAACCATCAGAGCAGTTGGTGTGTCTGGCTCTAACCTCTGACAATTTGACTCTGCAACACCAAAGCAATCACAACAGGCAGGTGGAAGGTGGCTGTGTTGCTTCAGGTGTTGGAGTGGTTTTGTAAATCACTCCTCACTTCTCCACAGAAGCCAATTCAAACCATCTTGTAAAAGCTCTGTTTCCTCATTTACTGAGAATCAGATAGAAGACAGAGGCTGTTTTTTACTTAAACATTCTCAGGGTTACAAAGCTGGAGGATGGCTAATGTATTTATGTAGAGGCAAGGACAGATTTGTTTTTCAATACACGGACCCTTTCAGACTTTGGACAAAACAATTCAATTTATGAGCCTGGTTATGTTAAGAAAACTGACTTTACTTCAAACTGCTATGATCCAAAGACTACAGAACAGTACTCTAATAACCCTTTTAAGTGTAATTCAACTTATTACAGCAGATTCTTTTTCCCTTTTTAAGGCAATGTTATGTTATAATAAATACTGTAAATAACATCATCCGTTCTGACTGAAGACGAAGCTGATCACATCTAGAAGGCACTGCCTCTAACCTTAAAAGTGTATAAAAAAGCACTTTATGTGATATTAACAGTAAGCAAACCACCAGATTGTCCAAATCCCTGCTATGCTTCACCTACATTCACTGCTCTCCCTCTCTCAGTTGCTCGACTACTCATGCTGCACGTCACTCTGCCTGACCACGATAATGGTAGGTGAGATAAAGGAGCACTAAGAAGGTGCTCTAACTGAGCACACTGTTGCAAGTAATGAGGTAAAATATATAAATGGATGCTCATTCAGATCTATTAGCAATGTGATTGGGTGTAGACAGAATACAGAAAGACTGAAATATATTGTAATAAGTGAAATATCTTGTAATATGAATATACTGCATGTCCATATTACGATGACGATACTGAAACAACACATTGTGCAGCCCTAATTTTAAGTATAGCAGCCTTGACTGTGTTCCGGAGTTGACAAAAAAAGCTTTTTATACTTAGAAATTGTTCATTTTAATCATATACACATCTCTGGCTATGGACCTGTGGATATTTCTCAAAATAACTGTTAAGTGTTGAGTTATTCTTAACATCTCTCAATATAAATGCATTTTCATTTATGAGTTTGTGCAAGGGCTGTGAATTACACTGTCCTTGGATAAACCCTTGATCAACCGCATTTTTTTTTAAACTATTACAAATGCCTGAACTGAGAAAATAGGACTATAGCTTGAGCAGGAAACCAAGAAAAGAGGAATGACAAGCAACAAAGGGCCACAGGTTGGGTATAAACCCTGATTGCTGGATTCCAGGGTCTAGCCTCTGTTATGTGCCGCTTTAATTTCTTGTTTCTTTTTTTTCCATCTTGAGGCCACCTTGGACCTCCATACCAGCCCAGCTCCTTACCCCTGGTATCTGTGACTTGGCTTCAAAAGCCACCGATTGGCTCTTCCTACTCTCTCTCTCACTCTGCAGCCAGGATCAGCAGCAAGGCAGCAGCACCTTTGAACCTCATTTGTATCTCTTGTCCGTACTTTTTGTGATTAGACTTCTATGTTGCTTCCTCTGAGCCAGGGTTGTAACTTATTGTATAATAATACATTTCCTTCATCGTGTTTTTGTCTTATTTTTAGTATAACTGCATTATTAGACTTAATATGATCAACATTCTATATTAAAAGACAAAAAAACTGAATTGAAAAATATTTTCTAATGGGGCAAGATAAACTAACTGAAATAGATTGCTGTTGTATCACATGTATTACATTATTTTTATCTCTAGAAACTTGAGAAGTACCCTATTGATCGATTTTCTTACTCTTTACAAGCAGCTCAGGCATTATTTTTGTCTTGTAATATCATGACATAGGTATTTCCAGGACTTGTGAGGTGAGGCTCATATATAGTCTAATAAGATCATTCTATTTGAGATACGACCTTATTGTTGCATCCTACCAACTCTCACCTGTAGTTCTCGCACCACCCTCTTGATGAGGTAGTTTCCCAACTCCACCCCTTGCAGGCCGGCCTGAGTCGAGGAGATGGAGTAGAAAATCGCTGCATTTATCTTGTTTACATCCTCCTCAGATTCAAGAGTAGAGAACTCCCGGACAATACTCTGCAATAAAAAGAGACATATTCTGCATTACTCTTCTCTGTAAAATCTCATCCTCAGTCGATGTTGCAAAGCTGCAGCTACAGGAATCTGTATCATAAAGCTGTCGGAGCAAAACTGTGAAGATGTTGCACTCTAACACAATAGTGTATTTTCAGATTTCAGTGTTGTCAAAACCACCTTTTCCATCCTGAAAACAATAAAGAAGGTCAGTGCAGTAAAGGTTGTTCCCAGAGGGCTGTGCAGTTTAAAGGTCTCCGTATTGTTTTTCACACAATCCATTTGTCAGCTTAGAAGAGGAACAAAATAGTAAATCCCAGGTGTTAAACTAACCTCCGAGGTATAGTTAAGTCAGACAAAGCAAAACAAGCGCCTGCAGCTATTGCTCCTGACCTGAATGTTATCAGAGATGTCTTCTGTTAGAGCCACATGTAGAACAACCAGTGGCTCTCCCGGCATGGCGGCGTGGGTGAAGGCATAACAACGGCGGTAAGGCCCTACTCTGCGCTTCAGGTCAGTCCAGTTCCTTACAGGGTGTACTGCCTCATACCTGGGGGAGGGATAAGAGTTAGCCATGGAGGAGGCAGCTAAGCAGAACTTCAAATGTAAATAAGTCTCAATAAAACATCCAGAGGAAACGTATCAGACACAGTGAAAAAGAGTATAGAAAAGAAAAGAAGGAAGGAAAGATCTAGTCCTTACTGGCTGATCTTCTGCAGGATCTCACAAGGGGACTGCCATGTGATCCTCTCCAGACGAAGCAGACCCACAGAGAACCACTCAGACAGCAAACTCTTCAGCGTGCTGTTCAGTTCCTGACAGAGAAAAAAAATGAGACTTCAGCATAAAAGTTCACATGCAGCTGGTAATAGAAAATTCTTCCCTTGTTTGAAGCAGCTTCACTGCTGGTCATGTTGAATAACACAAGCAGTATGTGCCCTTAATAACAGTTGAGGTCATATATAAATTGTGTATATGAATTACATGAGTATCAAGATTGAGAAATGGAAGGTCATGCTTTTCAAAGTTACTGCAAAGAATTTCCTCATAGGAGGTTTTCACATCACTCATTTATCGTCTCAAACAGAAGAACACCATAAAGTGTTCTTAGACATTCCAGCTTTTATGGGACTGTGAAAAAACGGAATAAACACATCGTCTTCACTGCTTCACTGCCTCTTTTATTGAGAGGACTCCCTCTCTTTTGAGTGACAGCAGAGCTGCTTAAAATTTTCTGTAGGCAATCAACAAACCCATACCAGCATCTTACACACTGTGCGTGGGTTTGTGTGCTCCCCTGGGTGTCTGTATGCTGTTTGAATGTTTTCACATTATGAGTAGTGATTTGTTTGAGCTTGGGTTGGGTGTGGAGGAGGCACTTCAATAAACAACTTGCCATTTGAAAGCAGGCCTGTCCTCCTGCAAAGGTCAGACTTTATTTAAAGCAAATCTTTTGCAAACTCACAAACAAACACACAAGGTGCATGCACACAAGATCACTCAAACACATAAATGCGGCTTATATTGGCAGTTCCCTAGGACAGCTTCACTTCAGGCTTACTTTATTGCCAGCTTGTCAGTCACAATCATAGCAAATACAAACAAGCTCAAATACAGTGGGGGGTTTATAAGCTGATGGCTGATATTCTCCGTGAGCAACTTTCAGAACTCGAACTAACAAATTTGAAATTCATCCCCACAAATATGTAACAAGCCTTGCATTATTCAGCTCTATGGGTGAGAGGTTTCACGCTGAAAGATTCTGTAAATTGACAAGCAAATCAAAACTCGCTCTGCAGAAGTGTAAGAAAACTTCAGCAAAACTTCCATCACTTCTCAGAGTGATAGAAAAAGTGTGTGTGTAGAGAGAGAGAGAGACGTGTACTTGTATACCTTCTCCAGCTGCCTGAGGAGAATAATCTATGATGGTCACTTATTCCAGCGCAACATTTCTGTTGAAAAAGCACCACATCAACAACCTCTGAGTGTGCAGCTGCTGCCTTGGGTAGCCAATTCTCACCCACACAAAAGGAAGGCCATACTGAGATGTGTATTCCATTGACCTAGCAGGGGATGGAGCCTTTTGAAATGGAGCGGACGAGTATTTGAGGCCTGGGGTTAGGAGAAAGGCCGAGGAAAGGAGGTGAGGGAAAATAGGAGAATCCTGCACTCCATTAGGAGTAAAATAAGCAACGCTTCTTTTCACCGGGGCTGTATCAATGCAGTGAAACACCAATACTGTGTACTGATACAGCCCCTGCTCTGCCTTGAGCAGTTATATTCCCATTAAACAGAGCAATGGAGACTGCCGTGTCTGGAAAGAACACTCTGTCTATCCGAGGCCAAATGACCACGGACTGCCAAAGTGTTTACAGGTCATACTCATGGTGTGCCAATGCCTTTCCTCTAGTAGGCTGCATGCCACTTGTCAGCCTCATGGTCTGAGTGTGAGAAAAAATAGCCTCTCTTTGAAACTGTAGGCAGCATATTAGAATCACACCCCTGCAGTTCTTGGACAGGTGAACACAAGCTCGCACTCTATTCAGAGTCATGCACAGACAGACTTTGTGAATCCTTAAATGTTCACAACTTAAGTATTTTGAAACCATCACTTTTCAGTAGCTGTTTTTAGTGCATTTCATGCTTCCCCTGTTCCGATCTGCACAGTCCATCAATACAGGAACTAAAAGCTTCACCTGTTGTGACCTTTTCTGATTTTAAGTACAATCAATGTCAGCAACAAAAACAACAAGATGTGAAGCCACAAGATCAAGGTGGTCTGAGGTCAGTGTTTGGGTGGGCGCTGTGGGTAGCTCAGGCATTTGTGAAGCACAAAAATTCTCAGTGGGTCATGATTACTGGGATTAAATTCAACTGAATCACCTCTCAGCAGGAAGAAAATAGATTTCTTGATAGAAGGGAGAGGAGCCTACAAGACCTTGTGCAGTTGTGGTATAATATTAAGTGTTAGCAGCCAACACTTATGTCCTAAACTAAAAACGGTTTGTGTCATAATATATGTGCACGCTGATAACCTTGGCTGACCCCTCGCAGTGCAATTCAAGTTTATTCATTGGATCTCTACATGTCTGCTATCGATTACACAACCAAAGCATTGGCTCTAATAGTAAATTAACATTCTTGTAATGGATTACACCTAATAATAGCTGTGGGCTGCTTCTATTACTGTCGATGTAACTTTTAGCGGGTGGACGATGACGCACAAATGATACGATCTGTTATGCAACTCATAAAGCTTAGAAACATAACCAGCAAAAGGAAATGCAAACATTTACATTTTTTGAAAATCAATTCAGCTCCAGAGCTACATAGAATTAAGAAGTCATATCTCCTAATTGATTTGAATACTGAAGGTTTGACAGTTTGCTTCCCATCAGTCTTGATTTCTCTTGCACTTTATCCCAAGCTTCAGGCGGAGCTCGGATTTTTCCAAATAAAACACTGAGCTATGACAGTGAGTCAATTAAAGACGTTGCCAAGTGCAGAAATACAGAAACATCTAGAGATCAGGTCAATGATGATCCAATGATTTTTTCTTGAGTTTTGGCAAATTAGTTGATTTTATTCCCTTTAGGCTTAATAGTTTTTTGACCCAGTGATTAAAAAACCTGTTAAGAGTCATTAATAAAAGTGCAAAGCAGGTTAAGATCCAAGCAGCTCTACTATTAAGATTAATAATAAAAGTTATAGTCAAAGATTTAGTCAGTGCTTTTAGTCTGAACGGTTCACATGGAAAGTACAATCCATACAAAACAGTGAACATCGAATTAGCCTGACAGCAAGCTCGCAATTTGGAAAGTGCTTCACTCTTATTGCAAGGTGTGCAGTGAAACTCCCACACTTTCAGATCCGCAGTCTGAACTGATCATTGTCATTATATCTGAGAGGGAACAGAAATGACTAAACTAGAGGGTACAAGACGAGGGAAAGGTTATCTTCCTTTAAAAAATAACTTTAAAAAAAGAAAGCGAGAGCACAAGAGCAATGTCTGCATAAAGGAAAAGTTGAAGAAATTTCCTTTTTCTATTATGTTTTTATCCTCCTAAAATATCATTCCTAATGTTCTTTATAAGAGTTATTATATTCTGCTCTTTCACTTTGTTGCTGGAGCAGAGTAGCTGTCACCTCATGCAAAGATTGAAAGTTTCAAAGAGCCTTTTGTGTAAGAGCTTTCCAACAAAAAAGAGGGTACACTGAAAAAAAGGGGTACTGAAAGTTGATCTGTGCCACCAAGAAAACCAAAAAGTTAGAGGATTAAAGTTGGAAAGGTCTGGAACAAAACAGCCTGTCCAGTCTACCTAATTAGCATCTCAATTATGTAAGACCAGACGAGAAAACCTTATAACTTGTGCAAATTAGGAAGAGAGGGTAAAGTGGGGCAAAGGTAACTGGCACTCAAGCTGCCATGCAATGTCAAAGCATGTGAGCAGGGTCACACAGGGATGTGTGTGTGTGTGAGAGAGAGTGGGGTTGTGTAAGCAGCTACACACATCCTACTGTTTGATATCAAGCAAACACTCATTTTAAGTTATAAATATTCAGGGTTACATAACAAGGCCAGACGCCTGTGCGCTAACCGCACTGCTTGGTTCATGCGGGCATCCGTAGAAAAAAATAAACAATCTTTTACCCTGATGTGCGGACTGTCGCTTCCTTTAGAGGCGATTATTTCAAGAACATCAGCCCGGAGATCCACCAGGAACTTCACTCCACCCTCTACCCTGCTTATGTGGTTCAGCAACTGTTTATATCGTGGGGTGAGGTTGTAGCGCAGCCTGTCTTCAACCTGTAAAATCGTGGCCAGGTCTCGTAGCTGAGTGTCCAGCAGCTTCAGCGCGAACTCTGACACGCTTTTATGATCCACTCCAAAGTCCTGAGACAGCTTGGTCAAGACATCGACCTTCCCCTCTTTGTTCAGCCTGCTGTAAAAGAGCATAAACTCCAAACTGTTGGACTCTGGAGGAGGGGGGGATTTGTCTCTCGTCTCGTATGTAGGTAAAGGTGCAACAACCCTCGCTAGGATCTCATCCATGCCCGTGACACCGCCACGAATCGGGGAGGAGTAGCAACGCCAACCGCTGAGGTCCGAGGAGGCCCACGGAGCTATTCGGAGGAGAGTCCGGTGTTTCCAGCACCTCGCACTGCTGCGAAAAGCCCAAATCATAGGGTGGGATATCATCGCCAGGAGGGAGCTCAGCTGTCAGTGAGGAACCCGTGACCAGAAAAACACGCTGGGAGGAACCGTTTCCGGGTTTCTTAAAGGGCCAGTGCCACTGTAAAAGCAGCAAGCCATACAGCACAGAGCACAGACAATTATTTAATATTTTTACATTAAACCCAACGTGCTTGTGTCATTAATTCAAACCTTTTCCTTTACCCTAAATTTTAGAGACATACAGTACAGGCCAAAAGTTTTAACACACCTTCTCATTCAATGAGGTTATCTTTTTTTTTATTATTTTCATGACTACTTACATTTTAGATTCTCACTGAAGGCATCAAAACTATGAATGAACACATATGGAGCTATGTACTTAACAAAGAAAGGTGAAATAACTGAAAACATGTTTTATATCCTAGTTTCTTCGAAATAACCACCATTTGCTCTGATTACTGCTTTGTATACTTTTGGCATTTTTCAAGAGGTCGTCACCTGAAATAGTTTTTAATTCACAGCTGTACCTTATCAGGGTTAATTAGTGGAATTTCTTGCTTTATCAATGGGGTTGGGACCATCAGTTGTGTTGAGCAGAAGTCAGGTTAATACACAGCCAACAGCCCTACTGGACAACTGCTAAAATTCATATTATGGCAAGAACCAATCAGCTAACTAAAGAAAAACGAGTGGCCATCATTACTTTAAGAAATGAAGGTGTGTCAGTCCAGTTAACAGTTATAAAAATAAAGAAAACGCAAATTGAATGAAAAGGTGTCCAAACTTTTGGCCTGTGCTGTACTAGCTGTACTAGCCCCCCACCCCGTGTGTTTCTATCCGACAAAACCTGTCTGTCTGTTATCTGTTAAAAACCTGTGCAATATCGTAACAGCTGTTCAGTGTGTAATTCCTGTGTAGCACAATTCATCCTGCAACAGTTACAATGTAAATATTGCTTTACCTTAGGCACTTATTGTATTAGCTGCTTGCCGCTTATTTGTTTTTTTTCCTTATTATTTTATTTTATTGTATTATTTGTATTGTTTGTTTAATAAGCTCTATCCCAGTAGTTCCCAACCTTTTCCAACCCAGAGCCCACTTTTAGGTCTCAAAAATTTCTGCCACCCACCACCAACCCCTTGGATACAGAGCCCCATGTGATACCATCTGAGCATGTTCATTATCCTCTTAAATGTAACTGAGTTTTGAGAATCAAAACATTTTTCTGCTATTTTCATCATGATATAATTCCACCCCCTTCAAAAGTTTTACTTTTTTAGGGAAATTATTTGCTGTTGTCACGCTGTTGTGACATTAGGAGTTCAAGTAAATTTGTATGATACTGTTGTTTTAACCTCAAAATTTCGACGTTTTACATACTTTTAATCATGACTTATCTAAAATTTTGAGTTTTTAACACAAATTTTAAACTGGTTCTCACGATTTTGACTTTTATTCACAAAATTTTAATTCAACATGACACCCCCTCCCCATCAAAAGTTTTCAATAAACCCTGATACCTCAACACATGCTGAAATATGTAAGCCTCTTTATTTGTAATTCATTATCAAATTCATTATGTAAAACAAACTCCGGACATTTTGGGACGAAATTAAAAAATGACATTTACCATGTGTGAACATTGAGTCTATGTGTGTGAAAGCTGTTAAATAAATAATTTTTTTTAAAAAAACAAAAAAAACGCTTCAGAAGTTTCCAATGTAAAAATAAATGTGAATGATGGTCAATTTTTTCGGAAAGATGAAAAAAAAAAAAAACTTGTGAAAATTTCCGTGAATGCAGATTTCTTCAGTCAAAAACTGTAACGTTGAACGTCGTGGGCCAATCAGAAGAGAGCTGGAGGTGACGCAACGGAGCTCAACGCCAGCAACGCCCGGTGTCCTGCCGTCCATGAACTTAACCGCCTAAAAAGTTTGTGGTTTCATGAAATATAGTTCTTATGTTTTTGTATTTTTGTATCAAGGGAGGTGAAGTTTAACGAAATTGTGGATTTTATTGATAATTTTGACTGTTGGTGGGTTCGTACATTGATTTGTGACCAACAAATTGATTCTGTGATTCTGTTTGCTAACTGCTGCTCACACGTTGTCACGTGCACATATATGTACAAAAGCCTTCTTATATATATTTCTATGGTCTGTTAGCTGTGCGCTTCATTGAATTATACACCTCCAGGTTCATGTGAGCGATGGGAGAGAACGACGCTCCTGGAGACGAAAAGGCCAAACGCAACGCGATGAAGCTGGAAAGGCCGAGTGGTGATGAAAGTGTGGGTGCTTCGGGAGATAACGTCCCCATGAAAAACAGGTCTGTAATCTGTGCGTGAGGGAGGGAAAGATGAAATACTGTCTGACAGGTGGGGGTTATCTGACACGTGGTTCACAGCGGCGTCACCAGGAATTATTTCACACTGGCTCCTCAACCAGTACTCAAAAAAAAAGGTCACAACGTCTTCACATTTAGGAGCTAAACTTGTCTGTAAGCCATTCACTGAATCATCTGCATCCCTCTCTCTTGTCCCACTTGAAATACCTCAACAGTTTGTAGACAGTACAGTCTGATCAAGGATTCAAAGTTTTTATTTGCCATTTGTACAAGTCCAGACACATAGTGATTCTTGTGCAGGGCTCTTAGTGATACATAAAAGACTAGGTTAAAAAAAAAAAAATATATATATATTTTTTAAGTAAAGAATAATATAAAAATAATTAAATTGAGGATATAAAACACCAAGCAAGGGAGATTGCACACATTTTGCCGTCAATAGTTAATTCACACGTTACACATGACCAGTGAGGTAGAGCTGTGTCGAATATTAACTCAACTAAACAGAAACACATAAGTTTCAGATAAAAGAAAAATCAGTAAGACAATAATCTTGGTTTAATATGAGAAAAAGTCTTGATACAAAGATTATTGGACATTTTTTTCATAATTCTAGGATTAGTTTTCTAACTTGGTGTAAAGCTAGCACTTATAATAGTCCAAAGTTTCCTCCTGTCATATGCAAACAATGAACTAAAAGAGAAAACTGCACAAAGGGACCCTGATCATGAGCATATGCTTAGAATTTTCAAAATAGATGTGCGAAAACGCCTTAGAAAAAGATGAAAATTACTTTTTCCTGGAAGAGTTGAAGAGTAATTTCTATTAAAAATATTATCTTTTGCTTTAAAAGAACAGACATATTAACTTACGATTGGGTAAACTAAACTGTGTAAGCCTCCCTATCATTAGTTTGAGCATCTCTATAATAATAAACGAACGTGACCTGACTATTGATGCTTAAGAGATAAAGGATGCTGTGAAAACATATTTTTGAATGGATCCTGTAAGTTTCATTTAATTCATCAATTTAAAAAAATATGGACGATAAATTTGAAATATGCCATGAAGATGGATGAGATGAGAGCCGTATGGCAATGTTTGTGGTCTGCTAAAGGACAGACACAATAACGTGTTACTGAGAGAATGCTACACCAGCTGAGCCGTCGATCAGGCTACTGTTGTTAAGTGAATGCATTCATTTCACAGAGTACAGTGTGTACTCCATCTTCATATGAATAAATTAATTTACCCTGATATCTGATGCGTTTATTACCATGCATATGTGAGCAGACAAATGAATGCAGAGTGATCTGTCATTGGCTTGTGTAATTGATGAGAGTGGGGAGATGAATAGACACCTGAAAGTGCTTCTGGCAGTGGAGCAGGCAGCCCTCTGTGACAGCTAGCCCCGTGTTATTTCATGGCACACTGACTGAATTACTGATTAAGGATCAACTTATCCTCATCTGCTGCAAGACTCATGAAGCTCATTTTCCTCATCATGACAGGAGAGCCTTGCTTTAAAAGTTACACTGTATCAATCTGGTGGTTCACATTTTTCAAATTCTTAATTAAAACAGGGTCACACGGAGAAATACTTTCTGCTCAATTCTGTCCTGCACCCAACCTTGATGGGTGGAAAGGTCAAATTGAAAAACAAAATGTTCATAACTGTAGAAGGATTCTGTTTGTCTTATAGCTGTCAGTCCAGTGTGCTCTTCACATGAGCTTCTTTTTGGTGAAAGTGCTGCTCATGCTTGGTCTCCAGGTCCTCTTCAGTCATGTCCCTGCAAAAGTGGAAGCTGCTTTATTCTTGCACTTTAAGAGCATTCCTCTCTGCTTATGAGTTACAAATACTGCCTCAGTGACAGGAATTTTTCTGTCTTCTCTTTTTTTCTACCCGTTCAATCTCAACACCCTGGTGGACAGCGCAAAATCGAACTCAAAATCTGCAGTGAAAACTCCCAATGGAAAAGCCAAAAGGAAGGTAAATCACCAAGTTTCACCCTTCCCCTCCCTCTCTCTCACAGCCTGATCCATGAAGCCTGACCTACATCTGAAGTATGTAAATACAGTATGTAAATAGAACGCACATGTTTGTTATGGTGGTCACCCGAGCACATCCATACGTCACTCACTGACCCCATAACAAAATATCAGAGCTACAGCAGCTTGTCCTTATATCTGTCCTACATGTTACTTGAAACCAGCAACATAGACAGCACATGTGTACATATATACCAAGCTAGTGGAGGGATAGAGGGGGGTAGTGATCCCTTCCTGTTCGGGATTTCATACTTCAGTGTCCTGCCTGACTGACAGTAGTATTTTTACAGTTCACTTATACAAACATTTCTTGTATTTGACAGTAAGCTCATAAGGGATGGGTATCAAAAACTGGTTCATGTCAAGAATCAATAAGAAATGGTTCAATTCATCCAAATCATTATGCTTTATTCTCAACCATTCCTTTATTGATTCTTTACATTATGCTGGAGCAGCTGAACCTTACATTTGCTATTCTGCCCTCGGCTAGCTTAGCTTAGCAGATAAATGACAGTTTCCCAAGAAAACTCTGATTCAGAATTTCCCACTTGAAGTTTTATTGAAGAAGCTGTAAAACTGGACACAAAGAAAAGGACATTACTCTTTCACAGGAAATTCATATTCAATACACTCAACATGTTATACACCTCAATGCATCAAAAACAACATAGAAAGCATACGCTAGCTTGATGCTAGCGTATATAAGAAAAAAGCATTGACATGCTAGCAGTTAGCATACATCAACATAACATCAGTTGTAAAACAGAATTTTAACTTTCATCACAGAAACATATACAATTACTTTTAGTGAACAACACTTAAAACTTCAAAATGTCAAAATACTAACAGATAAATGTTTTCCAAAAAAGAAGTTCAGACTCATGCGTGACTTCAGCACAACTACGGTAACCTCAAGGTTCCAAATAGCATATCTAAATCCATTGACCAATTTCATATTTACTTATAAACTAAAAAATAAGTAATTGACACAGAAAACTTGTAAAGCTACTTTTAGTACACAGAAAATTTACTGGATGAATTGTTCAGGGAATCGATCAGGACATTGGTATCACCAAAATCGTATCAATACTCATTCCAACTAATCGTTAAAACTTGCTTTGAGTGGATCACACTGTTATTTGCAATAATTGAGGTGGTTTTTAGTTGCACAGAGATAACCATTTTTCTGAAAGATATTGAATTGGAAATCAAAGGAAATCATAACCTGAAAACTCAGAATTTGTTTTAATCCTCCAAATCATAGATCTCATGTTATTTTGAAGCTAAAATCTTAAATGAAAATCACTTTAAATGACCTTTATTACCTGTGAACCCTGGAATTAAGATGACTTCTCTACACGCTCAAAGCCTCAGATAAAAGCGATGAGGCTAAGTAATGTAGCTTTATACATGTCAGATATCAAAGTATAAAAATGCTCAAAGGCAAACTCAGAAAGTCCAAAAAAGTGCAACCTTAGCGTTTAAATACTGGATGTAAGTGCATATAAAGTGAATGTTTTCAGTGTCATAGGACCTGAGGTCATGTTTCAGCATCTAACTTTAATTCACATTTGTATTCTCCTCAGGTCAAAGCTCTGGAGTCAGAGTCTGGGTCCTGGGAGGAGTCCAGCAGTGCCGGGTATGTTTAAAATCTTGACTGTATCTCACTTATATCCATGATAATGTGCAGACTGCAGAGACATTGAGCTGGAAACCCTCCCTTCTCTCTTCAGAGATGATGGAAATTAATTCTTGTTTTGATCTCAAGACCCTGGATTGGAGCCATCCCTATTTTACACAAAGTGTTGAGCTGTCTCACAGAGAATTTATCTCACTCTGCGCTGAAGACAAATGTCTGCTGCCTGTCAAGAGAGTAATAAATGAGAATGCATGGTTTGAGTAGTTAGAAGCTCAGCAGGGCGTTTCCTGGAAAGCAGAATTTGGCCAAAGGCCTGTTTTGTTGAATGGGTCTCTGCAATGTTTCTGTTTTTGTTGAAGGATTGATTCTCCAAAGAGGACCTACACATCACAGTGTGACAAGTGGCATTTGAAAATAGATGTCCTAACTTTTGCCAAACTTTGGCATTTAACAGTTCCCTTTCAAAGGGGTAACGGTGGTGTCTGAGCAGGTTTCATG
This sequence comes from Thalassoma bifasciatum, assembly GCA_008086565.1. Taxonomy (NCBI): domain Eukaryota; kingdom Metazoa; phylum Chordata; class Actinopteri; order Labriformes; family Labridae; genus Thalassoma; species Thalassoma bifasciatum. The sequence goes on from RPOG01001486.1 coordinate 33,924, forward strand.
CAGGGAAGAAAGTTAGGGCCTGGCAGCAGAGCTCAGAAGGAACATAAGGCTATTAGAACCACAGAGCGTAAATGTCAATGGACGCAGCGACCCACCTTCCTTTGTATAGCCTTTTATAGATTTTGCTCAGCGGTGCAGTATGGCAAAAATCCTGACCACTTCTACGCATTCTTTCTTTTTTCTCTCCACATCCTACACTTGAACAAACTTCCACACACACTGAAGCTGCACAAGCAGACAAAAATAAAGAAAAGAAGGTGGAAGAAGGTGTTTCCTGTGAAATGTGTGAAGGCACAGAAAAAGAAAACCTGCTAACGCTGCGGTCACCACAGTGTTACTGTGACTGCACTTGAGACCACTCCAGTTAGATCACTGTATTTATGCTTGAATCTATGAATTTTCATTCAGAGGTACTTTTGTCAGCAGGAGATCTTTGTGAAAAGTTTCCTACAACTTAGAAAAAGTACTTTTAAACCTGCTTGGACTTAAGTGCATCATAATTGCTGTTAAAGCTGAACTGTAATTGTTGTCATGCTCCTTTAAGCTCTGCAGGTTCCCTCTTTGAGGGGTTTCTGCAAGAATGAGTTGTGCACAGTAGAAAAAGAGTCAGAAGTTTATGAGTGCAATGAAACACGTTGGATAAAAGAGAACGTTGAAATGACAGACTACGCTGAAGGGAACTGATGTGTTAATACTGTCTTAATATTAGGCCGAACGATGAAAAAATGATCTAATTGTGATTATTTTTTCCTATATTGCATTCGTATTTTATTTTGTGATCATTTTTATGTTCTTCCATCTAATGTTGTCAAACAAACACAAGCAATTAATTATTGTTTATTAAAAAGATGTCCATATTAGTTAACTACAACAAGGAATAAATGACTTAAAAAAAGAGAAGCTATTTTGATCCATATTGCAAATTTGTTATCAATAAGTATATTGAGTGGGATCTTTTTTTCCATTCTCCTTAATTAAAAAATATACACGAGGGACTTGTAAATACATGACGTGGCATGTACAGATGCATTCAAAATAATGTGGACATCACGAAAAAGTTAAATATTTTGGTCACTCTTTTCAGAAGGTGAAACTCAGATATTATATAGAGTCGTTATGTATCGAATGAATTATTTCAAGTCTTTATATCTTAAACTGTTAATGATTATGGCTGGCAAATTAAGAAAAACCAAAATTCAGTGTCTCAGAAAATTAGAATATTACAGAATGTCAATGAAAAAAGGATATTTTAAGTGGAAATGTCAGGCTTCTGAATGGTGTGTTCATCTCTATGCACACAAGTCTATTTTTGCTATTGGTGATGCCTCTTGTCCATTTTGGTCACTTTTCACTGATTTTTTGCAATTTTTAGAGCATTTTTTGCTTTGACTATTTACGAGTTTTCTCCAAATTTGTGCCACTTTTTGGCCGCTTTTGTCACATTAAACTTATGTTATCGCTACTTCTTGCTGTTTTGCCACTTTTCACCACTTAGATTTTTTCTCTCATGAAGATATATTTCAGCTCTTAGTTGAGCAGGGTTGAGTAACACTGGTGCAGAGCATGAAACAGCGACTGCAAGAAATTTTATCTGATATTCTGACACATTTGTGGTGACAGAAATATTGCACTTTCTATGATTAGAATATTGCAGCAGGCCATTTTGCGATTTAGTCTACTTACTTATTGATTTCCCAGCCCTTTTTACAAGCTGTTGACACATTTTTGACCTGTTCAACATTTACTTTACGTATTGTCAAGATCACTTCCACATTTTCCTTCACAGTTAGGCACAACATCTTTGCTGCATAAGGGAAACAAAATCCCAAATCATCCCTGCTCTACATGCAGACTGGATCTGGTTGAGCAGTTTCTTGATGACGTGTGAGGTCGGGGATCCTGAGAGAGGAGGGTGGTCACGCTCAGTCAAGAGCCATCAGTGATCAGTGCAGGGACAGTGCATTAGGCTCCAAAACTGTGTGCCAGGTAGCTGCTACCACACTGTCTCATAATTAGGATTCAGTGAGCCAGAGTGATAATTATGGGCTACATTTGTGCCATTTGTCCCGTAACTAAATGCAAGTGAAGGAAAAGGGAAGCATTTTTATTTTTTGTAGCATTCTCTAATGCGTTGATTTCTTCATTTGTACCATTTTCCTTCAAACCCATTCCTCACTGCAGGGAAATCAGAGCTTGCAGTTGTATTATTATAATTGTTTTTCAAATTGCTGCAATTATGTCATTATCATTAGTGTTTCGATAATGCTGCTTCATTATGATAATTACTGGTATATGTGGTTTCTTGTGGTCAGTGTGTCACTGTTTGTTGAGTTCCTTCTTCCAGCATGCAGAGGGTAATTTTGTCCTGACTCTGGGGCCCGAAGTGTGGAAGAGAGCAAATGAAAAGCAGCCATTAAGCTTTTATCCTGCCTTGTTATTAGCTTGTTGAGTAAGGGCTAATAAAAAATCAAGAGCCTGAGTATGTTTTCAAAGAGATAAGGATGGATAACATAGTGTGTCATACAGTGCAAGAACTTTGAGTTGATTATGAGCATAAGGAGCTCAAAAGAGGTGGAATGTGCGGTACAACGTTAAAATAAATAAAATTTTAAAAAGTCTTTTTTATGACTACAAAACAGTCATTTGAATGAGTGAATCGACTTGGATGACAAGCTCACTCAGCTCTAGATTCACAAGGCTGCCTTTTCTGTGGTTTAGTGAATTGTCGAAACAGGAAAGAGAGGATGAAGACTTCACTCCAAAGAAGACAGGGTTGAAAAGAAAAAGGGTGAAGGATGAGCCAATGGAGGGTCCGTCAGACTTTGCAGCCAAACCGTGAGTCTGACCAAGTCTTTGAGCCGTGCTTTTCCTGAAGTGTAACCTCCTGTTTTTGGGAGTAAATTAAACAATAATTGTATTTTGCTGTAACATGTAACTGGGTTTTATTCTGCTTTGTCTTGATCAGCAGCTCAAGGAGAAAAAGTAATAAAGATGATCAGAGAGGAGAGGCTGATGAAGAAGCTCCCAAGAAGAAGCCGAGGAAGAAAACTGAAAAGGTTCACAAACATTTATGTGTCTGCTGTTGACAACCACAGGGTTTGAATCTGCAACTTTTTCAATGTTAGTATTTTCAATATTATTGTTTTTATTATTGTTGCAGACAGTAAAGAAGGAGGAGGAAGAAGAATTTCCAGTCTCCAAAAGACCTGGAAAAGCAAAGCAGGAAGAAGAAGGAGAACCTTCAGTTCCCAAAAAAGTAAAGAAGACGAAGCAGGAGATCGAGGAGGCGAAACAGCTGAAGCTCAAACTGAAGGAAGAGGAGGAGAAGAGTCGTTGGCGATGGTTGGAAAAAGCTGCTCTTCTCACACATTGGCTCAGAACTCACTCTTACACACACACACACACACACAGACGTGCACTTTTAATGACAATTTTACCATCTTTGCGTCTGTCAGGTGGGAGGAGGAGAAGTACGAGGACGGGGTGAAGTGGAAGTTTCTTGAACACAAAGGACCGTACTTTCCTCCTGAGTACCAGTTGCTGCCCGATGATGTTAACTTCTATTACAACGGTCAGTTTGACATGGTGGTAAAGCCTTTGGTCAAAAAATGGCAGATTTTAGCACTTCTGTGTTGTCTCATGTTTGTACAGTGAGGAAGTACCAGAGGTTACATACACACCAAGCCAAAATATGTAGTTATCACAGAAGAAATAAACATGTTTCCTGCCTGGTAAAAAAAAAGATGTCTCCGAGCTGTATTGCTAATTTTGCTAACTGGGTTGTTTGGAAGGTATTACCGCCACAAATTCACCCAATCAGAAGCACTGCTCAGCTCACATGACTGATGGGGCCAGTTGTTAGTATGGAGATCTGGCAACTAATTTGCTTCAAAAGGCCATTTCAAAAACAGACAAGAAACGTCATTTATTTTACAGACCATGGGTGTAACCTTTGTCAGAACAGTTCAATGCAAAGAGTGAAGATGCCATCTCGTGACAAAATTCAACATACTGAATTAAGACGTGTTTTTCGCATTTCCCAGGCATCATGTAGAATTTAATCAAATCATCTTAGTGAATCATATTGATTAAGTCCTACATACAGTTTCCTCATTCAAAAATGAGTTTTACAACAAAAGTAATCAAGTGGTGGTTCACTGACGAGTTATGAAGCAATAATTTATCATAAAATAATTGCTTGAAACCTATCACATCATAACGAAATATGATTTTTAATTTTCAATTATGGCTGCAATACCTAAACTCCTTCTATTTTGAGATTTAAGAAAAAAGTAGCCATGAGATCCTTTTTAATCTTTGATAAAAACTGAACAAGTAGATGGAGCACATCTCACTGAAAATTGTGAGAGGTGGTTGAGAACTGGGCTTAATTAGAAGCAGAAATGCTTTATTTATCTCGTAGGGAAATTTAGTGTTACCGTTGCTCATCACACAAAAACAGCACAAGGGTATAAGAGAATAGGGTCATAAAATAAGCCATAAAATACAATAAGGTGATAAAAACAGTATTAACCAAGCAATAAGTACCAATAAGATTAGTGATAATCCAATAGGTACCAAACAAGAAGTAGAGTAAAGATAAAAAATGCCGATAAAATGGAAGTAAAGATCAAAATGAGAAATATTTACATTATGAATTTGACAAGATGAATTTTGTTAGATATTGCACCTAAAACAGATATTGCCGTGTATTGACCAGTTTAAAGATAGATAATGATATGATAATCATAAAGAAGAAAGCTATGCAGTCACTCTTTTGGGAATCAAAGCATTAAAGACAAGGAGACCACAGGGAGATAAAAAGGACACAAAAAGAACAGTTGAAATAAACTAAATCAAACATTAGACATGTTTTTGTACACATTTGCTCCAGCCAGAACCTTGGCCTTTTTTGGAAAGTGTCTTGAAATCACATTTTCTCTGAAACACCACTCCAATAAGAAAGCTCGATTGATGATTATGTTTAAAGGAATAATGGACCAGATCAAATACTGAGTTGTAGTCTTTGAAGATCTTGCAGCAGAGTCAAGCCAGAGGCTCACAGAAACTAAAGCAGCATAAAAAGCTGGATCTTAAAGATGCTGCATGTGTTTTGGTTGAACTCTGATTGATGTCTGTTATTGCTCCTGTTCTGTTTATCAGTCCATCCTCAGTGTTGCCCTACCTGGAGCTGCTTCCACCTGTAAACTTTTGTCCTTGTATGTACTTGTTTGTGGCTTACTCTTCCTATCAGAGCTGACTTTAAACCTCGGTCCCTGTCTTTTAGCCTTCCTCTGAAATTGAATGGACTCGTTTTATAAGACTGTAAAAAGGCTGAGGCGGGAGTTATAGCTCGCTGGTCGTGCAGTGTGTTGGTGTAACACAGTGAAGTGTGTGCTTCTGTTTCCAGGCAAAAAGATGAAGCTGAGCCTTGCAGCTGAGGAGGTGGCGGTGTTCTTCGCCCAGATGTTGGACCATGAATACACCACGAAGGCGGTGTTCAGGGAGAACTTCTTCACTGACTGGAGGAAGGTAAAGTTAAAAAAACAAAATCATTTAAAGCCGACTGGGTGTTGAGATAATGATGTCAGAACACAATTACTTGTTGGTTTAACAAAATCTATATCATACAGTCACAGAACTGAAAAATTAAACATTTTTAACTATAAATGAAAATGAAAAAAATACATATTCCACCAATCCTTAGGAGAGAGAGCCTTTAGTTTGTCATTTTTTCAGCATGCCCACTTTTCAAACCCCCTGAAATGGTGCAGATCTCCAGCTGTACCACCTCAAAAGTTTCAAAAGCCAAAAACCATCAAAACTAAAAGTTCATGCTTATTCCCAGTCAAAGTCTAGGAACTGTCGTTTATAGTTTCAGTCAAGTTTTCCCACATTTCTGCACCTGTGAGACATGCGTTTGAAAACCAGCACGTGGGCGTCTGTCATGGTGGCCTCTGCTCAGAGAAAACACCGTGCCAGCCCCTGAAGGCATATCATGCAGAATTAATTTTGCGCTGCTTAGTGCTCAATGCACTTGAAAATACGATTTGTGTGAAGGCATTGATATGCTAATCCATACAAGTAGCTCCCCTGCATATGAACAAATCCAATTAAACTGTTTTATTATAGCCGGAAAAAACTCTCCTCGCTCCACTGCCCTCAGTGCCCGCCTACTGTCGAGTGTCAGTCATGCTTAGACACGCAGACTGAATCTGTGACCATACTGTCAGGGAGTATCCAGAGAGGTGTGTGTGTAAAAGTGAGCTGATGTTGAGATTGTTTTTAGATCTTTTGTCTTCTCATCTGATCACAATTATAGCTTCAAACACCTGATTTTCTAAGTGACATCAGAAATGGCTCTGAACTCCCTGTAAAGTTGGACTGTTGCTCACACTGCAGCTCTCTTTCCCGCAGCAGGACACCACATTAAATCCTCTCATGTCGCTACAGCGTTTAAGCACCAGAAACTTTCTGATGACCCGTAAAGCTTTCACTGAACACCACTGTGCTGTTGCCCTGGTAGTGGCCCTTATGATGGGATGACCTCTGTGCAGTAACCTCACAAAGTCCACAATTATGGTTAAAAATGCTGCTGCTACTGCTTTCAGGGCTCAGCTGTGTTGAGCTGGCTCTTTTTGAGCACGCTCAGATGAGATTATCTTAAAATTAATCTGGACTCTGGCCTTCATCATGATGACACTTAATTCATTTTCCATCTGCTCTGCTGCCGTACAGATGAATAATTAAAGCAAATGTCACTGATCTGCTTGGATCATGCACATCTTATTCTGTTTTATGATACATTATTGTTGTAATGCCCTGTTGGGCAGACAAAGGTTTAGCCCTGAGAATTAATAGCTCCCTGAAAATTGAAAAAGCAGCTCTTTGTGCAGCAACTTTGTTTCTTTTTTTTTCTTTGGATTGAGACTTTTGTCACGTCAAGTGCTTGGATATTGATTTGGTCAAGGCCTTGAGTTACAAAGTAGACTTGGTTTAATCTTTGTTTAAGCTCCAGGTACTGAAGAAACACTGACTTGGACAAGAAAAATCAGTCTGTTCAGCTCCATTATTCTTAATTAAGACTTTAACTTAGATTTCAAAATATTTAAACACTTTGTGGGACTTTCTATTTGGTGTTGATTCAGTAATGCCTGTGGCCTGAATCAGTGTTTTTCTGGAATAAAGACTCCATTTCCCATGAGCAACTTCATCCATCGATATAAAGAAATTACTTTTACCAAGGCTTGTTTGTTTGAAGCAAGTTACTTGACGGTAGATTTGTTTTTTCTTAATTATACTTTTCTTCGTTCAAGACAACATTTCCCAGGATGCAAAGCAACAAGGTAATTATTAGTAGTAACATAGAGCTACTGTTTGAAACATGAGAAAAATTGAACTTTGTAAACTCAGTTTGTGGTTTAGTTCAGTGTCTTGAGGGTGAAGTACGCTTTCTGTTTAATGTTACTCTCAGCCCATCACACATAACGTGACATAAGGTTTGGCTGCTTCGGCGTTATGAAAAGAGTAGTTAAGGAATCGTGAAGCATGAAGGCTAATGATGTTGATGGTTCGAACCATACCTAATTGAGTCATAACAGGTAACAGCTGGTCATCGATACCCATCCCTAATCCTACCAGTGCTCATCTACCAACTCCAACCTCACCAAGCAGAGCAAACGTAACCTGGCTCTCATTATCTCAAACAGCTTAACCAGTGTTTCAGCCCATGCTCTATCACTCTCCTGTTTAGCTTTCTTCTGCTCTGACCTCCTTTTTATTTTTGTCAGTCAGCTTCAGTGTCCAACATTACTACAAAATAAATCCAAGAAACCTTTTTCAGCAGAGAGAAAAAGGGCAGATATTTCTTCTCACTGCTAAACTTTATAGGCCAGTGTCAGGTCGTAAACAGACTTGTTTTCTCCCAGGCAAATTCGAGCGGACCACAGATGCTGAGTAATGGCATTTAAAACCAGTTGAGCAAAAGGAGAAAATTTTACTTATAAAGCCTTCATGGTGTCTTCAAGTTGAATTAAACAAGTAATATATAATATGTATACATTATTTGATTCTTCTGTGCATTGCTATTGTGTTCTGTCTCCATATAGAGGATTAAAAGAATAAACGATTGCTTAATTGTTTCTCTGATCAGAGTAATGTTCAGTAAGTAGGCAGTCTCCTGGCCTTTGTGCAGAAGGAATAAAAAATCCAGACTCAGAAATGTTGAAAACATCTGTTTGTCACACTTTGTGTTCAGGAAATGACTAATGAGGAGAGGAAACTGATTAAAGATTTAGACAAATGTGACTTTGGAGAGATCCATGCCATGCATAAAGCCAAGGTGGAGGCAAGGAAACAACTAACTAAGGAGGAGAAACTGGTGAGGCTCTGACTTTTCTTGTAGGTTGTGCAGCATAAGGTAACATCACCCTGTCTAAAGAGAGTCAGAGGTGATGACACAGGATCCTGGCAACTTGATTCAATTTTATTCCTGTTATAGGCTTTGAAGGAGGCCAACCAGAAAATAGCTGATGAGTTTGGCTTCTGTTTGCTGGACCACCACAAAGAGCGCATCGGGAATTTCAAGATTGAGCCCCCAGGGTTGTTCAGGGGTCGAGGTGAGCACCCCAAACAGGGCATGCTGAAGAAAAGGATCCAACCAGAGGATGTTATCATCAACTGCAGCAGGTGAGGGATCTGGTTTTAGAAAAAAAAGCGCTCATTCATTTTTTTTATGAACGATCAAAAGAACTATTTATTCACACAAACATCTGAGTGCTCTGATGCAGTTGTTTGATTTCTACAATTTGCCGTATCGGCTACAATTCTCAAGGATCTGATATCTCAGAGTGAGTCAGCCTCAGCTGTCTGGCCTGCGGTGAATGTATTCATAGTTCAGACAGAGTCACATCGAGGGAGCACAATATTTCTGCTCTCGGACACAGAGTATGTTCTGAAGTCTTAAATCTGTGTAGGATGCTGTGGCTTCTACTTCTGATGCTGTGACTGCTCACACACTCCCTCACTTACACACACACCCTTTCTCTCTCTCTCTCTCTGTGTTTGGTTGCCAGCGGATCTAATATCCCAGTGCCCCCTGCTGGTCACCGCTGGAAGGAAGTCCGGCATGACAACACGGTGACATGGCTGGCCAGCTGGACAGAGAATGTCCAGGGTGGTATTAAATACATCATGCTTAATGCCAACTCCAAGCTGAAGGTATTATATCAGTCTGCTGTGGGGGAGGGAGGGGGGAAAACTCAGCGCAACATGATACAAACTTTTCATGTTGGAGTCAGTGGGTGCACAGAAACAAAATGTGTTGAAAACCAAACTTTTAAACAAAGGATGTTTTTGAGACAGAGGTTCAAACTGAGATTCCATCAAAGAAAATTTATTTTCCAACTTTCTTGATTTATACTTAAAGGAAAATATCAAGGACAAGAGAGTTTGACATCGCCTGATTTGTCTTTTATAAAACATTTATCTGTATCACAAGCAGGAACGAGTAACCCTGACTGAGCATTTCTGATTCCTGTGGAGGTGCTTTATAAAAAAAGAAATCAGCTCTTTCACCACAAAGCTAACTATGTTCACGTGAAAATTATGGATACACACGCCACTGAGCTGTTAGTTAAACAAAATTATTGCGCATTTCTTGACTTGAGCCTTGTTTTTTTATCCACAATGGAGACTGAATACATAAAACTGGATACGAGAGCCCCTGGAAACATATTTTTCACTCTATTTGGGATTCAGAGCTTGTGATCTGTCTTGAATAAATGTTCTCAAAAGGTTTGATTTTGCTGACAGTTGTAAAGGAAAAAAATCGTTACTTGCCAAAGAGGTATCAGAAGGTCAAACCCAGAAAACATCCAAACCCAGAATCAGCCAGAGATGTATTTGTATTTGTTGTGCGTCTCAAAATTTATTGTACTAACAAGATAAGAGGTTAGTAAATCTGAGCTTATAGGGTGAGAAAGATGAGTATTTCAGCATGAAGTATGAAATCATGAAAAATATCATCCATAACTTTCAGTTTCAGGAGGATATGACGACCCTTGTAAAAGTGTTAAAGTATGTGTGTATCACTTTGTGTGTGTGTGTGTGTATGTGTGGTACGGATGTCTCATTATTCAGTCTTCTCGTTTCTGTTTTGCTCTTCTGTTTGCTCACTCTTCCGTCTTTCCATCTTTCACATGCAAAGGTTAAGTGATTCCACCATTTGTCTCTATGACAGTATGCCTGTATGAGAGTGTGTGTGAGAGTGTGTGTTTGTGTAAACTGATTGTTGATTTAATTGTGTCTTGGTCTCAATAAATAACCAGCAGCAAACCACAAAAAAACAGAGCTTTGTCATGAAAGTTGTCTCCTTGTTCCTTCTCTCTGCTGCTCTTTTACAGCCTGTATTTGTGGCGTGATTAGCATATTGAACGTTTTGATGATAGGCTTTTCAAAGAGAATCATTTGGAAATTTATTCTTTTATTTCTCGTACTTCTGTGTTTCAGTTCTTTCTCCATTTCCTCCTCTTGGCTTCTAGGCACACTCCCTTTTTCTGAGTTTTCTTTTCTTAATCAGTGTCCCTTTCTCTCTGCTCACACCCCTCTTCATCCCCCTGCTCCTTCCTTTGTCCCTCGAATGCAGGGAGAGAAAGACTGGGAGAAATATGAGATTGCTCGAAAACTGAAGACGTGTGTGGATGACATCCGTAAACAGTACACCCTGGATTTCAAATCGAAAGAGATGTCTAAACGACAAAGAGCTGTGGCTGTCTACTTCATAGACAAGGTTGGTTTTTGTGTTGGTTAAAGTGAAAGTTTTTCCTGCTCACACACTCGGTGCTAAAAATACGCTGCTGTCAGTTTCAGAGGCTCTCCTTAGTGCTCACCAAGAGGCATGTAGAATCATTGGAAATCAATGCGATGTGTCTTGATTGCCTTTTCTGCTTTCTCACTTAGCTGCTCCTTTGCAAGAAGAAAAATTGATTACGTGCAGCCATTTTCTGCCACTGACCCCAAGCTAATTATCTCATTTTGTCTGCATTGAGGGAAATGACAGATTGAGTTTGTGATTGCTTTTGGCTCATCCCAAAGACTGCTTATTAGGGGTGTAAGGTACATTAATTCATACTGAACTATTTTTGCTCGGGTGCAGATGCGTAACAAAACGGTTCAGAGCAGACCAGAAGGAAATACAAACCTGAAGGCTTCATACTGATAGATAACTGGATCACATCACACAGTGGATGATAAAACATTTCCAATTCAGTCACTTTCTCAAATCACCACCTCAAAACATGCTGAGTTTCCATTGACTGTAGCTGTGATAGGGTCTAATCTTTGAGCCCAGACAGTGGTCACCTGTGATCATCGTGTGTCAGAGTGCAGAGTCCCGTTTGATGGTGCAAGAATTACTTTACAACACCTCTTGCAGGGGCCAAAGAAAACACATCTGAAATTTATCGAGGCTCTGTTAGCCCTGTCAAAACCAGCCCTGAACCCTGAAAACCTTGTTTTAGAGGGGCAGCTGAGCAGCCAAAAACTAGGTAGAAATTCATCATAGCTGTTTATTGATGTTACTGTTCTTGGACAAATGTTTGCCCATGTGGTGAACAGACTCTTAATGTGTGAACACCAAATGGATTTTTTTAAAAAAACCTTTTTAGCGAGCAGGCATTGATACTTCATCATGATTTATTCAAAATGTAGAAGAGGGTAGATTTTCTCATGATAAAGTACTGTATTGTACTGGATATGAGACAATGTTTTTTTTTTTTTTCCCAAGAAATCCCCTTTGAAAAAGTGGGGTAGTCTTATTTTTGAGGATTAGACTATGAATGGCCGTGCCACCTTAAAACTTCTAAGATAAGTGGATTGTTTTTCATAACAATGTAATATCTAGTGCACAAAATGTCACAATGGACGGGGAAAATGAAGTAGTGGATAACCTCTCTCATAGATCAGGGCTATACCTTGTTGTTGTTTTTTTTATCTAACACATCTAAACAGCCTCATGTTATTTGTCTAATTTGCATGACAGGATGTCATTTCAGTCTTTATATAGGGTCATGCTTTCACAAATCTTTTCTGCTGTCTGAATCACACACGTCATAGTTCCGCCCCAATGCATATAGACAGAACATTACGGTCCCTGATACAAACGTGAGCGCACACACAATTAGAGTTTGCATTACTGAGTATGCTCATTTTTTATTACAACTATCAAACAAACATTTTCTTGAACAAAATTTTGTAATCAAACACCCTTTTTTCCTTTCCAAAAATCAGTCTTGCAAAAAGGGAGTAGTCCTATATCCAGGATCGTTTACATTAAGATCAATACAGTTTATGAAGTTTTACATGTTGTTTTTTTTCCCTAACCATCTGAAAATGTACAATATTAGACAGATGGTTTACTTATAGAACCAAAATCTTTGTAACTATTTAGGTTGAAATGTGTGGTTATTGTTTTTGATGTATCTCTTTACCTCTGCTGGAGTGATATGTCAATGTGTATCTTTAACTGTCGTGTGATGATGGTCTCTGCGTCCTCTCTCACTCAAACAAAAGCTGGCACTGAGAGCTGGTAACGAGAAGGAAGAGGGAGAAACAGCTGACACAGTGGGCTGCTGCTCTCTCCGTGTGGAGCACATCACCCTTCATAAGGAACTGGACGGCAACGATTACGTGGTGGAGTTCGACTTCCTGGGTAAAGACTCCATTCGCTACTACAATAAGGTCCCCGTCATTGGGAAGGTAAAGGAACAAAACACTGACAGACACTTCTACTCACACACACATATTCCTGCAACAGTGTGTTTGACTGTGCCTGAAAATATCACTCTGAAATATATTTAAACTGTATTCATAGATGTTTTCCACTCCTCAACCTGGGTTGCGAGGAAACTAACAGTGACGTGTTTTCACTGTACAGAGTCATTATTTCTCATGATAATCATCTCAAATTTGCCCTTTGGGTTTTGGCAGAAGTCCCTGCAGAGAAGGTCACTTGCATACATATTGACATGCACAGAGCCCGAGGCAGGGAGTGAACTGAGGGATGCCCTGGAGGCACATTGTAGATTGGTTCCCCGTGGCTGTGCTGGTTTCATCCGTCTGTCTGTTAGATCTGCTGAACTGCCTTTCTGCTCTCCCTGGTTTATATATATTCATGTGGGCGACTTTATCCCCTCCTTTTCAGCATGATGTTTATAAAGTTTCTTTTTCTACAGGATGTCTTCTAAAACTGTATGAGCAGCAGAACAAAGACACAAACCGTTCTTGTCTTTAACACTACAGCCTCCGTCACTGTTTGTCTGATCTGAGTGGATTTTAGGAATAACATACAGGTGCTGGTGGTGGTCCAACCCCCCCCCCCCCCCCCCCAATCTGGTCGAGACAGGGGTGGTCCAACTAGTGCAGTCCACACCTTAGTTAATGAATTCAAATAAATGTACTTAAGGTTAAATTAGAATCAAAACCAGAATACCTTATTGATCCCCGAGGGGAAATTGCTTTTTAAGTATACGGTTACTCCCCTTCAGAAAGTGTTCGAAATATAAAAAAGTACAAATTTCAGCATAAGTGTCTTACCCAAAATTTAAATCTAAGCATAAAAATATGAAATAAAATAAAAATATATGAATAGAACATTAAGTATGTACAGTCTATCTAAAATTTGTGGTATATACATGATGAGATTGGTATGGAATATTGAATATTGCACAAGTATTGACATAAATAAATGATAAATTATGGATATTGCACAGAGATCTAACATAATTATAGGTGATTATTGCACTTGTTATTGTAAAGCTATAGAGCTGGAGGATAATAGCTGAAAAAGAAACAAGGACACAATATTAGAAAGTTTTCATAAAATATCACCAAAACGCAAAAATGAGAGCATAAGCACATTAAAATGGGGGAAATTAGATATTAGGTGTTATGGATATTTTAGGAGGTAGACCCCAAAACCCACCTGATAGTCCATAAACATGAGCTATTCAACTTTACTGCAAACTAACAGGGTTTTATTGAAACATAAATAAAGGATCATTTTAAATACATTGAAGTTGCTGGAACATTTTTAAGATGTGTACACTAAATAAAGATATAAGATTTATTATTTAACCTTTATTTTAACAGGAGTTTTCACATTAGGATTCAAAATCTCTAACAAGGGAGTACTGGCCAAGAGCAGCATAAAAAGTTTCACACAGATAGCGAGGCAAAACAACAAACAGTAACAGTAAACATTACATCAATAGATATATAAACAGCAGTAAAATTTGCAAAGACTGATCAGATTGTCTTAAATCTAAGATTTTCTGATAACTCAGACTAATAGAAGAATTATTCAGTTTTTCAAGTGACCTTGTAGCTCTGTAGGACTGAAGGTTACAGCCAGTGACAACTTTGAAGAGCTTATATAAGACTTCAAGCTATGAAGTGTGACCTTATGAAGAAAGAAATATCAATGCTCTGTTCTTCTGTCATGTCAGGAAGATGAGCCTAGTGACAGTGAGGATGATGATGTAATGAATAGAATAGTATTATTGACATAGGAATGAAACTTTGTATCTTTGATAGCTTTACATAAATTGTGTACTGTTTTTTTTGTATTTCTGGTAAATAAAACCAGCTCAGAAAGGCTGAAAACACACTGACCAGAAAAAAACAGCAGCTTATTCTGCTGTCTAATGCATGAAGGTGGTGGGAGTCAACCAGTGTTTCAGATTTAAGAGAAGCCCGTTGATTGATGACTATGGTGGGAAGCACCCTTCTCAACTGGCATTAGATTATCATTAAATACTGACACCATCAAAAAATTTGGACATATGATGTCTATACATGTATAAAACTAAACTAGGATGCATCCCCGAGGACTTCTTCTGTGTTTGAACAGCTGTTTTAAACTGGATATCCACTGACATGTTGAGCTGAAGGTCTCGAGTTTACAAAGTTGCCCTTCAAACTGTAACACCGAGAGCTGACAGAGACACAGTCACACTATCAGGCTCAAAGAAGAACATTATTTAGGGGTTATCAAACCAAGCCGATCACAGCTGAGTGTCATCTTATTGTTGACGGTGGAGATATAAAACCTTGTGGATGCTCCACCAATCAGAAACCTTTAGCTTGAAAACGCTGCCCCCACAGTTCCGGGACCTCTGAGACGTACTTCTCCCCAACACGGTAGTTTCAAGGGGCAGATAAGTTACCCAAAGACAAAATTTAGTTCCTGCTGCTAAAAAGCACAAAGATTCTCATAAAGTCCTTGGTTCCAAAGGAAAGACAGGTTATTCATACATTGTAATTCGACATAAAAAAAAAATCTTACGATCTGTATTGTCGACATCTGTTGCTTGTAGTTATGCAAAACTTTTCTTAAGAAAGGTTCCATGCTGTTGTCTGTCTGGACTGTTTATATCAAGATCATTCTTACAGATTGGCAACATGATTATTTAAAAGAACAGGAAGTAATTGGATATTGCAGAAACACCTGTCAGTTGTGAATTAATCTGATGAATCAAGCGACGATGTTTACTGTAGGGAGCAGGTTAGAAAATGTCAAAATACAACAAAACAAAATGTGCCTGCAATCTTTTAAAAAGCCTTGTTGCTTTGTCTACAGTCTGTCAAACAGCTGTCACATTTGTGTGAATGTGCATGTATGCATATGTAAATTACAACCCCTCCTCTGGTGTCAGCCTGTGCTATCTTCTATTCCAGAAATGGAGAAAGAAATGTTAGCACCTGACAGCCAAAGTGCTTTGTTTCTTGGCAGAACATATAATTATTCAAATGAGTGCATTCAAAAGCAACACATTAGCTAGAATTAATTAGTCGCTTGCATATTTTAGCATCATTATTCCCAGGGAAATCAGCGAGATTGCTGCTAAATGTCACTTGGAATAAAACGGAGCGAAGGAAGGAATTTATTTTCTAAACTGTTGTATGGATTTCATTTGTTGAATCAGAACTTAGGTCTGTACTTTGGAACTTATACTCTGTGTGTACTGAATAGACAAACAAGTGCTGCAACAAAGCTCAGTTGTGAGTAACAACTGACGATATTTATTTTGAATGGAAGGAAATACGAATAGTCTGACAGCTAGCAGAGCAGATCTGTGTAAATTATCCTCTGACTTCTCCCAGGCTGCACCTCCAGACAATGTCTTCATACAATCCTTATTTTGCTGTTCATTCTTGAAAGGAAACCACCTAGTTGTGAATCGGGACACTAGGAATAAGTTAAACAGATAAATGCTGAGCACACGCTCTCCAGATCTGCGTGATGAAGTCATCTGTTTGTTTTCCACATGATTATCACTTCTCCTAACATACATTTGCACACAACACATCACCAAACCAATTAGAAGAGCTCACCAAGGTATCTGCACCTTTCGGAGATGCAGACAGACACTGATTTGCATTTTCATGCTAAAAAGCTTTTGCTCTCTGCTTTATATCCTCGGTTCAATCTCCCAAGGGGGGATAGAAACTGCCACACAATCAGCCAGTGAATATTTCACTGTCTTTTATTAAGCAACACATCTGTTGCCATTAATTGGTGTCTTGCATATTTTACTGGTTTATTTGGGGAATAGTGCATCTGTAAAAGCTCAGGAAGCCGCTGGAAATGTCATCTGTAACTGTGCCACTTTGCCTCCTCCGGCTCTGCTCTGAGATGGATAAATGAAGTCGAATGCGCTCAGTCCTCTGCAATGTGCAATGCAGTGTTTAAATATTTGAATAATTCTGCCATCTGTGGTGTTTAAGAGTATAACCAATTTTTTTTTTAGTTGGTTGTTTTTACACTTCTGAGGAGGCATCCTTTAAGTAAGGGGTGTGTGAACTTTTTTCAAAGAGAGCCACATTAGATTTTGTGAAAATAGCTGAGATCCAGCTGCTCTAATGCACACATTTATGAAAATGAAATGTAAATGCTCTATAAGTTAATTACATCTTTTACATCACATTTGTTACATTTCACATTTTTGTATAATATTCATTTTCTGTGGGAAATGTTAAGATAACAATTAAATTACTGAACAACTTAATGCTCCCCTTGGGTCATTCATAACAAAACCCACAAACAGGGACAATTTGACCAGTTTCACAATTGACAGAGTGAAGAAACATAACCAATGTTCACAGGGAACATGTTGCACTATGCATGTTTTCTTCGCACATGGCCCCTAGGTTGGGCATTTAATGAAGTGTGCAGCAACCCATTATATCAGCTGATACATGCCGATATCTGACGATAACCAATATTTTATTTTTAAGCCAAAATCAGCCTATTCCGATATATGCCGATAAATATCATGCATACCTATCTTTTAGTGACATCTGTAAAATCAGTCTCCAAAAAACATGGACGACATGTCAGGCAGCTTGAAGTGAGGTCGCCACGTAAACTGCTCCCCCTGGTGGCTGGCTGCAGTACAGGTCAAATACTCTGCCCTCTCATTCAGTCCAGATAGAAAGTGGTCAAACTTTAGAAAAAAAAAAAATCCATCTTGTAGAAATGTTTCTCACATCCTTATACTGTGGTGATCTGAGAATATTAATTGGCTGCAATGTTTTCAAGACCCCTTTTGTCCTGAGAAGTTGGTTTCTCATTAGTTTTGAAACATTACAAACAGGGTTTTAAGTTACGTCTCATGTTGATAGACAGCTGTTGTCTTGAGTAGTTTTTTAGGAATGGTAAGATTGGGGAAGAGAGCCAAGAAGTAATTAAACTTTTGGAAGAAAATAAAATTAATTTATTTTATGCTTTTTTTGCTCCAAATGGCAGTGCCTATGACATGTTCTTTTGGCTTCAAAACAGTGCAACAGTAAAAGGATATTTTTAAGACTATTTAACCCGCAAACAACATTATTAGCCAAAAAAAATTCTTTTCCTGCATTCTTATCTATTTTTACACGTTTTGTCTTTTCTGCACAATTTCACACATTCAATCTAGCCTTGTGTTTTTGAGCTCTGGATATTCATGAATAACATTTTCACATCATGATTAATCCATTTATGTAAAGACGTCAGCTCTAATAGTTGTTGAGCTCCTACAGAATGCACAGGGCTTTAGCTTCATCCAGAAGTGGTGTAGTGAGAGATCAACACACATGTTTTGGTTTTGTTTCCTTACATAAATAAAATGTTTACATTATTTAGAACATGATTCTTATCAGTGACACGATTGATAACGATTTAAAAGCTAGGGGTCGTGTGACCTTGAGCCATGATTTGCCCCATGGGCCTGAGTTTGAAGTACGCCTTTAAGTCAAAACTTTTGGGTAACGATGCAATTTTCAGCTTTTCAATATCTCCCTCCTTTGCGATGGCATGTCTGAGAGAAAAGAGGTCATTTGTTCCACACTACAAATTTCCTCAACTATTTTCTTTCCATTTAGTGACAGTTGAATGAATCTTTCCAACCATTTTCTGTGGTTCACCTTTTAAAAGACCACTTAGCCTGAGAAACTTTGATGCGTCTAATAGTACACTAGTCCTCGATCGATCTACACCTTTCATCATCAATGCAATTGCACATGTTAGTGATAGTTCAAAAAAAGGTTTGTGTTTGGGAAACTTTGTAGCATGTGCTGTAAAAAGGCCTCTCTTGTTTGCTTTTGCAGGTTTTTAAGAATCTGAAGCTCTTCATGGAGGACAAGGGACCTGGAGCGGAGCTCTTTGACCGCCTAAATGTGAGTGTCTCACTAACCACAATATACTTATTCCCTTTTGTGTTCCTGTCATGTTACCAGTCTTTCCAGCTGTCACGGATGTTAAATTTCACACTTTCTGTGAAACACAGCCAGCCGAAGTGTTGTATTGTTGTTCTAAGCGAGAATTTGTCAAATGTTATGTAAAATGTGTAAAAAAGAACTCCCCTGATGTGCAAAGTATATGCAGAGGAGGCAGAGAGAGTGTGAAGGAAATATAATTCTTTTGTTATTATTTTCTGGAGACAGAAGGCTGAGGCAGAGGAAAGCAGGGACTAAATTGTGAGGTGTAAGAGATGAGATTGAATGAGGATGAGCCACCGGTGTGGAGAGATGAAAGGAGTAAAGTGAGGAAACGGGAAGTGAGAAGAAGGGGAAGAATATTGGAAGCTAGGACTCTGAAAGCGGTAAAAGAGTTTCAAAAGGGAGAGGGGATGGACGGTGGCTGATAAAAAAATGAAACTGGGCCCCTGAAAATGGAAAGTGAACATGCTGGGAAGATGAATTTTCACGCATAAAAATCTAGCGTCCTCTCAACCTCTCCCTCTACCTGCAGGCAGCAAAGCCACACAGAGTGGAGCATTTGTTCACAAGGTTCGTCAACCGCGGAGGGACACGAGGCAGCTCAGTTTTCATGATACAAGTTCAGCCACATTCTTCTGTTTGAGGCTTTACCTCAGACCAGCTGATTGTAGAGATGCACTGATTGGACTCCTTCAGACTTCAAACTCCATCTTCTGTTTATTGAGACTTATTTTTCCTTACTTTAAATCAAATATAACATACTAATGGATTTTAATTTTGCTCATTGTCCTTTATAATCGAAGTAAAATTATGCAGCAGCAAATTTCAAAACCAACAATTTCAATTTTTGACTTGTAGATGTTTAAGATTCAGTAAAAGGTCATGACTCATGAGTCAAAGTTTTGATCAGTCTTCACTTATGACGGACGTGTTTATAGTCCATGTCAACAGCACAAAGCGTTTAATCTAAACACACATTTTCCTTCCATATATTGTTTTGCAGGTTTTTAATAGTGTAATTGACATGCAAATAAAAAAGCTGCTCTTCAAAAATAATACTCTGATCTTTTTTGATAGTGCAAAAATATCCATCACTATTTCCCAGATCATCCCACAATTGAAGAAAATCTCCTTTTGTTTATATAGATGGATCATTATATGTGAATATTGACTGAGGGAAGGGAAATGGGATGCTTATGGGTGATCCACATCCACTTTAATGGGAGAGAGAGCAGCGTGAACATAAATGCTTGAGAAGCTGTTTGACTTTTACCTGGTGAAAAGTCTTGTCCCGTCTTTACTATAATTGTCTGCTTCACCCACTGATCCCTCTGTTCAGCATAAATCCATCTGTTTATGAGCAAAGCAACATATAACGCACCTGCAACGAGGTGTGCGCTGACAAGCAGGGGTGTGTCAAACATTTTATTCTGGGGTGCCCTGACCATAGCTGAGCAGGGGGGGCATGAATTATGAAAACCTATACTCCAATAAATACTATTAGTTTTTTGCCTATTTCTATTTATTATAAAAACAGGGTAAACAAGCTACAGCATCTTAGTATGTTGTGAGCAAAATAATTGCATTTGACAGCCAGAAAAAGTACCTCCAAGACTTTAATATGACTTTGATATAGTCTGTAGACATTTTCATTATTCAACCTTTTCACTCGTGTCAACAAAGTGAATTGAAAACTGCAAAAATCAGTAATATTGTCGTCACATTTAAATCCAACCGGTGCCCAAAAAAAAGCCAGAGAAAAGCATATTGGAAAAGAAATGAAAAGTAAGACCTACCAGCAAGTAAAAGGTTATGATTTATTTTTCTATTTTTAACAGATTTAGCAACACTGTCAGTGCTTTAAAGATCTTCCATGGCACCAACCAAGCTTTGGTTTGAAAAAACAGCAGCAATGAGCTTTATTTTGGAAAAAAAAAAAAAACATGAACAAGTTTTACTCTAAAGAACCACAGCACAGACAAGCTTTATTTTAAGGAAATAGCCAATTGAATTAATTCCAAATTAAAAAGAAACAGCTTGAACTACATTTATTTGAGAAACTTAAGCCCTAATAGGCGTCATTTTAGAAACCCAACCTAAACTATCCTGCCACAAATGCAATAAGATACAAACATAAAGACACAAAAGTCTGAAATAAGCATCAACATTGGACACGAATTGAAATTTTAATAAAATGAGCCTCAAAAGAGGAAACATCCACATCAATAGCAAACGTGCTGCAAATACTCAAATAGTGAACGATTAGAGACAACAAAAAGCACAAGCACAACCATTAATCTGGAGTTAAATCTTTTGTCTTTAGTAGGTTTCTGCTTGGAGAGTTTCTTAGGTAGCTGGGGAAAAGTATTAAATCTTCATATTTAAATTGAATGAGATAAATTATGATAATATTGGAAGGATTTATGGGGCTGCCCAGCAATATTTAAAATGGGCTCCAGTATAATCAGCTGCACCAGAGCAGTGACATAGAATGACATGAAATTTATCAGGGTTTCTTATTACCTGACCTTAAAATGCTCAGACTGGTTGTTCTCTGTGTTAGAACTCTAATTTTACCTCAGGAAGAGCTGTTGGCTGTAGGTTACTCATATGTTAAAGCAGACACAGTAAGGTTGAATCTGGTGCCCTGAATCTGAACCCTTCAGAAAAGGAAATGAAACACTTTTTTTCTTTGATAGAGAACACCTTTTGCAATTACCGTAAAAGACTTTTGGCTTAGCTGCTCGTAGAGAAGAAAAAAAGGTAAATGAAGAGCATATGCAGGTCCTTGTATGAATGCACCTGTATCAATCTTTGGGTCAGTGCATGTTTTCTATGAAAATCTCTTCTCTGATGCTCCCTTAAGAAGGAAAGTGGAAGCGTATTAGAGCTGTGAAGAAACGTGGAGTAATAGAGATGCATATAAGGGAGTGGGAGGAGAGGCAGCCACGTGCTGGAGTGTGAGAATTGACAGACAGGACGAAGCTGATGCAAGACAGGACTGAATGAGTGAGGGTGAGATGAGGAGATAGAGCAATTGAAGGATGGAGTGTGGGGTCTCTGCTCTCTGCCCTCCAGTGTGTCAGGAAATGTCAGGGAGTGTTGGAGGTGGAATGGTAATGGCTGCTGTGGGCAAGCCTGATTGACACACAGAAAGGCCAGGCCACTGAGAGAGCAGAGGGAGGGAGTGGGGGTGTGGAGTACAGACAGAGTTGTAGGAAAGTGACAGCTGGTCCAGGAGAGAGCAGGTTAGGAGGGGGGGAGGAGGGGAAAGTGGCTGGAAAAAGGTAGGAGGAGACGGTGGGATGTCACGTTGATATGAAGAGCTGGAGGAACATTCAGCGCTGGGAAGGAGGATGACGATGAAAGATGAGGGGTCTGTGAAGGGTGCTTGTACCTGGTGAAGAGAAGATGGTGGACGATGTCAAAAATGAAGGTTTGAAAGGTTAGGTCCTTCATTGTGAAATTCACTAGCCAGACTCTTAGTTTGATTTTACTTGTTTAGTAAGACCAAACACCTTCTGCTTGCTTACAGTGCTGGTTTCTGCGGAGGTAACCTGTTACTGTGGCATACCTTTCACAGACAGAAAGATGTAAGAACTTAAAGAACTGGGACAACAAAACACACTAGAAGCCTGTTTTAGGGGATTTAGTATGACAGTATGAAAAACGACAAGTAGTGCATTGCGAAAAAGGACTCCAAGCAAGTGTCTTATTAAGTAAAAGTATATTGTTAGACTTTCTGTGGACCACATTCGCCTGACAGGTTCAGAAAACTTCTCATTTTTTAGATAACAGAAGAGAAAAATAATGTCTCAATTACTCATTACAGAGAAAACAAATCACCCAATGAGGTAGGAAAATTTACTTGTATAGTTTCTTGTATGAAAGAGACTGAAGACCTTCTGAATGATCTTGTAAAAGTGTGATATGTCGATGTATGCTTTGTTGTTATCCCTGATTTGAAATGAGATTATCAGCTCTAAAATATTTTTTTTCTGAATGCTAATTCCTAGCTTCTCGATTGGGTCGGACCGGAAAAGATTTATTTACAGCACGCCAAAGTCTCCATGATGCCAGGTGATGAAATTCAGCAGTGAGAAGAAAGATCAGTTTTTCTCTCTGCTGAAAACGATTTCTGTGAAAAGGGATGGATGGAAGTTAATCAGGAGAGTGATAGAGCACCAGCTAAGGGCTAAAAAAAATTGTCTGTCTTAAAAAAAGACAAGTAATGTTAAAAGATCTGATTTATCCTCTTCAAAACAAATAGAAGTCTTGGCAAGAGTCTTTGTGTTTGTGAGTGAAGGTGCTCATGGGAAACAGAGTTCTTATCTCAGAAAATTACAAGCTTTTCCAGGCAATTTTCACAGCCTCTGTATACAAACAGTACAAAGTAGTAAAGTAGTCAGATAATGTAATTCCTGTACAGAATAGTAGTGGATTAGTGAGCAGATGCTGGACAATCCAATACACACGTCGCCAAAGCATCCATGATACTTTAACATGTCTTTAGGCTGCGTCTTTGGATTTGAACATCCTTTAGTCAAACAGATGATGTGTCATTTGTTTCTGACCCATAACATTTTGTTTTGGGGTAATTTAAGCAGCGTGCTGTAGAGGACACATCAGGTGAAGCGAGTTATCAGAAGCAAGTGACAGAAAGCAACCACGAATCATTTAGTTTGCTGGTCACACATGGTGATTTTCTTTGGATATAAAAAAGGAAAAATGTAAAAATGGCAAAGTAACCTACCCAGGAGGCCACCCAGGGATTGTTTCTGTCTATGAATTTTTAGCATGCCCAGCCATGACGACTGTGCTTTGAAAATTCTTCTTTCCTCGACACACACCCACAAAACACACACAAAAATCCACACACATATCAACTTGAGTTCTGAGTTCCAGATCTGAGCTGAAAGTGGAGGCATTTGTCAGGTTTGTCAGGGAGTTTCCCCTACAGATTGCACATCATTAGAGCTGCAGTACACACAGACTGCTGTTTGAGGTAAACTGTAACCTCTCACAGATTTCTTTAACTACAACTGTGTCGGATATATTGAATTATTACCTGTGGGGAATTGTATTCCCTCTGAGCTGCTTTATTTTGGCACTTATCATTATTTCCCTCTTGCTTCATTGTTTCCCTTCTGCTCACTACTTGAAGAGTTTTTTTTTTATACTTTATTTTTCCTACAGGGTACTGAGGCAGAGAACAGAATAAATTGAATGGAGTGAAAAATGAGAAGCAGGTCATCATTGCTAGTTTAGAATCTCAACAGTCAATATTTCACCACAAATAAGCTAGCTGTATGTTAATGAGAAAGTCCAGCACATTGTATCCCGCATAATAGGAAGCAAATAAGAAGTGTAGTAATGACGAGCTGCAATAATGCCTTAGGAGATGACAGGCAGTACACACGCACAAACACACAGTTGTGCACGGAGAACACATGATGCCAGGGGACTAGGGGGTGCGAGAGCTATCATACTTGCCCCTTGGATTTGCAGACGCGTTCATTAGCATTGCAGGGGCAGGAGTAGCTCGCTCATTAGCAAGGCAGGCACGACAGTAACTGTGCATTTGTAGGGGAGTGTGTACCTGAGTGTCCTCCAGCACATACGACCACGTATGTCTGCATGCAGCCTCACCATTCTGTCTTGATACTGATCTGCTGCAGGGAGACACACACACACACACCAAAGGTAATGCTTTGGCTTGAGGCTTCAGGCCCCTGACCCTGCCCTGTTTCAACCACATTGTTGTAACTTCACTGACATGGTTTCTTTGGCGCCGTGAGCTCACCCCACCAGCAGGCTGATTAGGATTTTTCCTGGTGCTTTCATCTATGTTTAGAAATGTGTGTTATCTTTTTCTCCAGGTCCACGTGTTTGCTCTCCATATCAGTGTGTGTTCAGGGAGCCTCGTGTTTGTTTTTCCATCACATCAGCTCTTACACCGTTAACTCCGTTTCATCCCTTTCTGCTCTGATGAGGCTGCAGCCGTTTGACAGAAGCTAATGGTTATACATCTCACCACTGACTATGACGGCTTTAACTTGTTAAAACACTCGCAGAAATGTCAGGTGGGAGGAATAGTTCTGTGATCATTTATATTCTTTTTTAAGGGAAGATTATGATGATGAATTCAGAAAGTGTGTTTTATGTTTTTTATTTCATTGTAGAATATGACAGGTCAAAATACTGATGTGATATGATACCACAGTGCCATCTAGTGGTAAAGTTTGCATACAAATGCTGCTAAGCCTCTCAATGGTGGTGTAGAAGTTGTGGAGCTCACTGACGACTGTGTTGTTCTGTTTCTCTCATTACAGACAACAAAATTGAACAAGCACCTGAGCTCTCTAATGCCAGGTCTGACTGCTAAAGTCTTCAGGACATACAACGCCTCCATCACCCTACAGCAGCAGCTCAAAGAGCTCACAAACGGTGGGTCACACACATCACAGTTTTTCCCACAGAATGATGCCAGACCTGTTAAGGGGATGGGCAGTAGGAAATACTTCTAGTATTAGTTACTGTCCTTGTTGTGGGTCTTTAACCGCATGAGGCCTGATCTTTTGTCTTGTCTTTTTTATTTCTCTTACTATTTTAAATCAGTAAGACCTAAGAGGAAATATAACTTAACTTGGACATTGTACTGTTAGTTAGCTATTAGTATTTGGCTTTGAGTGTTGTTGTCCATAACTACACTGTGAAATGTTGTGATATCACCAAAGAACAATGTGGGCAGTGTCTATAAATGGGGCTAATTGGTCAAAGTTTAAAAAGGATGAAGTATCATGGATCTTAGAGGCAGAAATGTAATGTTCACATGTCAACACAGGGTCTTAAATGGTTAGGTCAGAAGATTTTTACTTATGGCCTTTATTGCGGTGTGTTTTATGCTGCACACCATCAGCTAGAAACTACATGACAATTCACAGATTGTGTGATTACGTACTTATTTCATCTCATTTAGGATACCACTTAGCCCTAAAAAGGTAAAGAAAGTCACTCTTACCACCTGACAGCAATCTTCAGAACCACTTAGGTTGGAAATTATGCAAAAAGATCCACCCGGATGTCTTCTATGTGCCCAGATTTACCCTTTCTCTTACTCACTCACACACACAGACTCCAGCAGTTTCTCATTCTTTATTCTAACAACAGGATATCCTGCCCTGCCTCCTGCTGTTTTTTCTTACCTGTAAATATCTGATATTTTGACACCACTCAACCGTTGCATGTCTGAAAAGACACCTAATCGCAACTCATGCTTTGAAATGTTTTACCTGGTGTTACATCATCATAACAGGGGATCAGCATGTGGACGAGGATCAAGTACTTCAGAATAACATAAGCAGCTTCCAGTGGCGCTCAACCGCTGAATAAACTGAATATTTAAAGACTCTGTGAGAACTTTACAGTTGATCTTGAAATAGTCATGCTTTTTAAAGTGATTTCCTGTTTATTGGCCAAGAATCTAAAATGCGATTATCAGCTCCAAAATTGATGGTTTCTAAATGCCATTTCTCGGATTCTCCATCAAGACTTAACCACATCATGCATTCATTCCAACCCACACGCAGCAATTATGCAGCAGTGATCTATTTAAACCTGAGAGGCTACCAATAAAATGAAGAGTGATGTTGCAGTAGCTCTGCTTGATGAAGTTATAGGTTGGTAGATGAGCACTGGTAGGACATAACTAGGATTCACTGATGCTACATGTTGCAAACCAGTCTCAGAGCACCGGGCTGTGAGTGACACTTAAAACATAGTCTGCTCCCCTTCTGGACACTAAACTACAAACTGAGTTTACAAAGATTGATTGTTGTCATGTTTAAAATAATAGCTGTACATTACTGCAAATTGTTGATTTAAACAAAGAAAGTGTTAGAAAGCAGATTTGCTCTCTGTTTATTTACTCTCATTACAAATACATGCTTGGCAAGAGTCCTGCTGTTATGACTGGGTGATGGTGCTGGTGTAAAATGAAGTCTCTGGCATTCACTCAGTCTGACTCGTCGTCTTACTACCTGGCTGCCCGTGACAGAAGACCATGATAAAACTGCCACACTATTGACATTTGTTATTTTTAGCTTGCTTGATATTTTAATGCCCTGACATCAGCCAGCCACTTCAGCCATGGCAGGAGTATATTATCACCTCAACCAGAGCCATGCGTCTCCACCTCTTATCAGGCCTTCTTTAAGCTGCCTCCGCCACACTTCTCAGTTACAGATAGAGGTGTCACACTCTTCTTACTTCTGGAATGCCACTAAGAGTCAATCCACAGGTCCACATGTAAATATAGTATTTTTTCTGTGAGGAAATTGGATGGAACTTATGTTGGTTTTAATAAATAGAAATAAAAAGGAACTGGTGCGATTTTTGCCTTTTTAAGTTTTGGTGCTTAGCTCTGGTCAGATCTGTGTTTATGCTTGGATTTTCCTCTTATTGCTGTTTACGTCAACCTTTGCAGAGTCAGACACTGAGGAACAGAAACTCCTGTCCTACAACAGGGCTAACAGAGCAGTTGCTATTCTCTGTAACCACCAGAGGGCACCACCAAAGACCTTTGATCAATCCATGGCTAACCTTCAGGCAAAGGTAAGAACTCCACACACATTTTCGTGTCTCTCACACATGTAGGGAATGTTGATATGTTTTGTGGTTGTAATTATAACAGCTTTCTGAATCACCTTTCCTGTTCAGTCTAATATTGTCTATACTTATGGGCATACTTTTTCTTTGTACTTCTTTCAGATTGATGCTCGGAAAGAAAAGCTGTCTTTGGCAAAGAAAGAGCTGAAACAGGCCAAGAAGGAGGCCAAGTCGAAGGAAAATGCTGACCCCAAGCTGCAGACGTGAGTGTTACAGAAGTACAGAAACTTCACGCTGTGGCAGTGAGACAATTAAAAATGACTGACAGCAATCTGAAACGGCAGGTGTCTCTCCATCTCAAGAACCACACAAAAGAATCAATACAAAGATACCCTGCAGGTTTAAGTGCATCCAGACAACAGAAATGAATGCTTCAATGGGAATCATGGATGTATGTGGGTTTGAGGTTAAGAAGTAGAAGATCTGAAACTCACAGTTGTGTTGTTTATTGTGTTGGTGCTGCACCTCCTGCTGTGAACTCACAGACATAAGCTTCCCTGCTGTTTATTCTGTGTGCAGTGAGTTGTTACCACACAGTAAGATGTACACTTACAAATAGCTGCCTTTTTATCTTTTATCTTCACTAGACGTAAATAAGTTCACTAGATATATATTTTGCCTCAAGGGACATTATATGAATATAATCAAAGGTATTTAGAGCAGTAAATCAGATTCAGGTCATGTATCTGTAGTCTATTTCACATTGTTGAGTTATAGTTGTCATGTGTGGATGCAGCATGAGGTGTATTTTTGTGTTAGTGTTCCTGAACCCATGCAGTGACTTCCACTTCAGAGTCATAACATTTTTTGATGCACTGCTGTGACAGTACCTGTACAGCACTGTGCCCAGTCTTCAGTCATCTCTTGAATGCTACTTTGCACGCCCAAAATCTCTACAACCTGTGCAAGTCTTAACTTGAAAAATACAGAGGAATTGGATTTCCCTAAAATAGTTAAATTTCACTTTTTTAACATTTGATATTTAACTGTTTAGAGTTTAAAAGAATTTAACTCTACTCATAGTTATGAATAAAGTCTTTTTTGTGCTGTATAAAGAAAAGGGGTATGTAACTCTGTTGTACCTGCATGTTTATTTTGTGTCAGGCTGGTGGAGCGGAAGAAAGCAGCAGTAAAGCGCTGTGAGGATCAGCTGCTAAAAATGGAGGTCCAAGCGACAGACAAAGAGGAAAACAAGCAGATCGCACTTGGCACCTCAAAGCTGAACTACCTGGACCCACGCATCACTGTGGCCTGGTGAGTCACAACTTACATGGAGGCTCTGTTAACACAGTCTTTATGTCATGGGGATCGATGTAACATTTATATGCCCATACAAGGCCATTCACACTCTCTTTGAATTGTCAGGACCACCTTACACCAGCAACGGAAGGAAATTTTGCATTAAACTAAACCAAAACCATGAGTTTTTCCATGACTAAATGTTAGGGATGTAATTGTAGAAATTACACAATATCACCAGGACATGCATCTGAATTCTGTCACACACTGGCACCTTATATGAGGATTAGTCTTTTGGGAAATAAGAGGAAGCAGAGCAGAGAGAGGTGGAAATCATGGAGTCCCTCATGTGTTTAAGCTCATCAAAACTGTCAGGCATGGGCGTAAACTGGGTGACTCCTCACTTCCATTAAGAGGAAAAGAGGGGAAGTTTACAGGGTTCCTACACATCCTCAAAAAGTCTTAAATTAACGTATTTAAAACTAAGGCCTTAAAAAGTATAAAATTTATTAAAATGTTCTATTCTGGTCTTAAATAAATTACTTAAAGGTCTTAAATTTTTCAGGGCAGGATTTGTTAATGTTTTATTGGTTTTATTTATTTTTTCGTGGGACTTTTCGAGAAGGAGATTTAGAGGGAAAACTGTCTGCTGACATAATTTATCTGCATCCTAGCTCGGCAGTCTATGACTATGGGTCACTGTTTGCACTTTTACACAAAGATATTAACCAATGAGCAACTTTATGTTTAATCAACAGTCAAAAAGTAAACTTGAATGAGTCTCATTAAGTAACACACACTATGATTTCGTTGTAATGCAGCAGGACCCTCAAACCATCGACCATATTTATGTGTTTTTGGTCTTAAATTTCACTCAAAGTGGTTTTAAAAAGGTCTTAAAAGTCTTGAATTTGACTTTCTGAAACCTGCAGATCACAAAAAGCCAAAAAACAAACTCTTAAGTTTAATATCTTTGAAAAAGTAACTTTTGAAAAATCTTTAAAAATAAATATTGTGCCTGATGGAGGAATGATTTTTTTTTTGGCTACGAACTTCTTTTTTTTTTCTAATTTCGCAATTAAGATCAGATTTTTTTAATTGGTATGGACGCAGTTTCTGATGTTTCTGTTGTCAGCATCAATCCTCAACAAACTCTAGATTTTAGCACATCTGTATTAGCTTTATATTTCAAGAACAGAAGTTTCCACTTGGGCTTGGAATATAGAGACAATTTTAACATTTTAGTTTCTTTGAATCTAATGAAGCTTTTTGTTCTCCCTAAGTCAAGAAATGAGACAGAAGACCCCACCAGACTGCAGTGTCCTCATTCCCATTGGTATAATACAAGAAGTCATTTAGCAAAATGTCACACAGATAAGGAAAAAAAACCCCAGCCTTACTGAAAGACTCAAAAAGAAGCATTTACAGCCTCAAGTCTTCATGTGTCTGTTTTACATCCCACTTCCTTCTCACTGAGATATTATCTTGTCATGATCTGTTGATGTTGTTTAATCCTTGACAAAGATTCTTTGTTTTTAGTGATGTTTTATTTAAAAATGTCAGAATGATTTACTGAATTAGTGTTTCTCGCTGCGCCTGTCGATGAAATTCTTACAGGCAGCAAGAACCAGAGAACAGTCACTTCTGTCAAAATCATTCTCTTTCATGTATCTACTCAAAATTCAGTAATGGGTAACGGTGCCATAGTGTTTGTATGTGACCTAACTTATCTCATTTTTTTATGAATAAGAAAGAATTTGTTTATCCTTTGACACCAACAGGCAACCTCTGACAGTGATACATTTCTGAAAGGCCATCAAAATTTTACAAATATCATCTGTGACTTGATGTTGTGACAGTAAGATTCTTCTGGACTTGTTCTGAAGAAAAGGAAATTAGGGAACCTATCCAAAAAGCAAACTTGTGCTTCAAACTGAAACATTTATTTTGCAGTGTTTACTGAACAACTTTTTTTTCTCATGCATCCAGGTGTAAGAACAGGGAGGTGCCTGTAGAAAAAGTCTACAACAAGACCCACAGGGACAAATTTGCCTGGGCCATCGACATGACCGAGGCAGACTTTGTATTTTGACTTCAACGTCTCATCAGCTGGTAGAAAGTTGCATTTAAGAAACATCTTATATTACATACAGTACTTCAATTGGACATTAATTATCTGTTCATATACGACTACTGTGCTTTTGTGATTAATACTGTCGATCACCACTCATCTGATATATTCTGTTTTCTGTTGTTCTAATACTTTTTGCACTTTTTGGCACTTTTTTTGAAAATTTCTTTGTTTTGTTAGCAAATTTTGTGTTTGTGTCAACGTAAATAAAGGTTCCTTCAATGCAGAAAAGACAAGTGTGTGGTTACATTTGGCTGTTATGCAACTTAAAAGGAAAGTCTGCAGCTAAAACCTCCCCTAAATGACAACATCAAACTGACGGCTACAGAGGGGGGATTGCATAAGTCTTAGCTCAGAAGTCCCATAAGTGTTGCACTAAAATGTCATCCTGATGCACTTCAAACAAAGTAGGGCAATAAAACATCAACACAACACTCAAACATGAGGATAATTTGCATGATAAAATGCAGTGCTTTAAAATAAATACAGAGAAAACTGTGAGCACCTCAGGTTAAGTATATTTTTAAAAATTCACTCAGCACCTGGCCAAATATTTATTATGTAATATACATGAGAAATAGCATTGTATTAAATAACTTTAATAGAAGAAAATCAGAATTGGAATGCATCCATTATTTGACAGTAGCAGTGCTGTTTGTGAAATACTGCAGGATCCAGATGTTGCTATACTCATCCCCTGTGATGGGATGATAACGGTTGCAGGTTGTATCTCAGCACAGACTAAGGCAGAACTGTCCCTGTTAGCCATCGTCTCCTGGGGTTTAATTAATTATGATATATGATGGCAGAGAAATAACCTGCAGGTCAACACACAAAATCCATAAACTGCATTCCTGCACGCAGGCGGTTTTAGTTCTAGAGGGCATATCACACTATTCTACAAACAAGGTTCAACTTTTCAAGTCAGTACATAACTGTAACCGTTTATCACAATATTCAAAATATAAAAAAGCATTTCACACTACGACACACCAAATCAACAGAAGTCATCTTCAGAGAGGGAAAGTCTGCTGCTCCTGACCGTGGGACCCACTTCACACTGTGTTAAAGAACCTGCAGGGAGGAAAACACAAAAAGTGCCTTAAATCAGTCATATCATTATTTACTGACCAGCAGTCAAAATCCAAAAAGGGTGGCAAAACTTTTGGTATGTAAACTACCTCATCTAAGACAAACAGAATACAGTGATTAACTTTTTAACATATATTTAACTGAATAAACTTTTGTGTTTTATGTAAATATTTCACTCACAGTGAATTTGATGCCTGCAGTACTGTCAAAAATGATAGGAAAAGGGCGACAGAAGACTGAAAAAGTGAAGGAATTCTTAAGAAGCTCCTATTTGGAACATTCCACAGGTGAAGAAACATCTCCCGAAGGCTCAAGCAAGGATGAAGCAAGGATCACCAATTTGTGAACAACTGCGTGAGCAAATAATCCAACAGTTTATCTTGCCTTCGTAGTGCATTCAATTGAATTTAGGTTCAACAGGATTTGCGAATCATTGCATTGTGTTTTAATCTGCATTTTACACAACGCCTCAGCTTCATTAGAATTGGGGTTGTACTTCATGGCAGAAGCAGGAGCTGGAGTTTAATTATGGTGGCCAAAAAGTGACAAAGATCAAAGAATTAATATTGGGATCGTGATTAGATGGAAACTACAAAAGAAATGTGATTGAAAGTAAATCTTTAAGTTGTCCAGTATTTCCTTCTTACCTTCACTATGGGCCTTGGCCCTCTTTGGCCTTTTCTGGCGGTGCTTCGATCTCTTCCACACCAGCCTGGGTCATCAGATCAGCGATGTTCTTCTCCAAGTCGTCGATGCGTGTGCTCATCTCATCGAGTGGAGAATCAGTTAAGGCGATAATTAATTAAAGAGCAGGTTAGATAGGGTGTGTTTGAGTCTGCCAGTCTGTATGTTATTCTATGCATGTAAGATACCATATGTAAGAGATAATACAAGTAATTGTATCAATATTTAGGATATTCCTCCCGATGATCTGGTCTGACATGGTCTGGAACTTGTCCTGCATCTGCTGAAGCAGAGTCTGAACCTGTGGAACAAAAGAACAAACACTATTGGAGCAAAGATGAAGCAAAAAGTATATTAGCCTTTGGCGATGAAGCTGAATCACTACAGTGGGTGGTGCACGAGCACTAACACAATGCAGAATTACCTAACCAAACATTATCAGCCCCTGAAAACCTCAGCTCTCTCAGCGAAACACACCATGCCCATGGTCTTTGGAGGACTTAACAAAAGTATCCAGTTTCCTTGACAACTGTGTAAAAACTCAATAACCCTGAGAGATATTTTAAAACCAATCACACGCACATGTGCAGAACATCAGGCGTGATATAAAAGCACACTATTGGTGCAGTGTCACGTGCTGCATAACGCTGCACTGACTGTGTGCTCTTCCAGGAGTTTGGAGCATGTTGGTAACTTTCTTATATGTACCTTTCCTCTCAGTATTTAAGCAAAAGAAGTTGCCCTCATATTACTTTACTTTATACTTTATACCAGACCTGTAGGTTCATATAAATACATAGAAATATACAAAAAAAAAAATTAAGAAATGGATAAGATCACAGCTCAGACTGACATCATTAAAATACAAAGAGACATTTGTGCCATCTTTTGACTCTTTATATTAACCGCTCAATATCACACAATGAAGTGGTGCCTATGTTTTGTCCCTGAAGCATTCACAAAACAAAGGTAGGGGTTGCAGAATTCCTTGGAAAATTCTTTCTAAATTGTGTTAAAAATCTAATCAAGATTAAATTTTATATAAAACCATGCGCAAAGAAATTATTTCACCTTTTTGCAAATTTCTTTTCAACCACAAGACCCATGAGGTGACTGAGCCAGGATAATGATGGTATAGATTAATTCAGCAAAGTAACAGCAAAGTAAGCAAACAACAAAAAATCTACCCTATATTTACCTGTCTGCTAAATTAAGAACCTTAAGCTTTTTAATCTTCGCCTTTGTCTTGTTTTGGATTCCCAGGAAATGTGTGCGTACTGTGAAGTCTTAAACAAAAGCCCAGAGGTTTGATTTCGATGAAAATGTTCTCCTTAAATGTCAGAGCCTTTTAGAAGTTGAACCAAACTGCAGCTTGGGTTTATTTCAGACCCAATAAAAACATGTTGAAGTCCCTGTAGGCTTTATAAAAATTGCTCATGTGAGCTCTACACAAGCACTGATGAATCCACTGTGTCCTGTTATCAGCTGTTATCAGCTGAAAATAATTTGGCCTGCTGATAGCAGGAACTGATTTATCCTGCTGGATCATTTTAATGATTTCAAGTAAGTAAGCCTCATATTTTTGCTAACTGAAAGGTTTTCATTAATGGGAACAAAAAGCGAGTGCTCTGTAAAGAGAAATAAGCTCAATGACAGCTCTGATTATGTTTTTATTTTCTCTTAATTTTAGAGTTTATTTATGTGTAGTTGACAGCTTTCCACACCTTCTGTGCATTCAATTTAATGCTACATTACTTCTGTCTTTATCTGGTTTTGGTAATCATAAGAGTTTTACTTCTTACTTTCAACTCAGATCCACCCTCTCTTCCTCATCCACAGCTTCATAACCTCTTGACTGGACTACAGTAAAAACATCCTTTATAGCCGTCCTTCAGCCTCGAGTTGAAGAGAACCTGCATTATGTGCAAAACTCACCCACTCCATCACCAACCTTCACAAATATTACTCCCCATACTACAACCTCTGGTCATTAGATGCCAACCTCCTGACCCCCATCATCAAGACCAAGCACTGCTGTTTCAGTGAACAGATACAGTCCCAGTTGCAATCCCCCCACCTCAAAAATTTCTCCCTCCTTACATCTGCAGCTCTGACTCACTCATTTTCAGATCAACTCAAAGCCTACCTTTTCAATGAAACCTAAATCACGTGACCTCTATTCCCTCACTCTTGTCTTGCACAAAATGCCAACACTATGAGCGTTTAGAAAATCATTGTATTAGTCCTATCAAACAGTGCAATATTATAAACATGTTAGGGCGTATAAAGCGCCCCTCCCCCCTTTTTTAATTAGAAAAACAGGTTTCTATTTGACAAAATGTGAAACTAAAGGTTGATGAGCTCTTACAAACGACGAGTATACAAATATAACTCTAATATCTCTATATTGATGATTAATTTGAGTCCCTGATTCAAAGGGGAAAACTAATCTCAACACAATAAAAAACAAACAATTGTGCAGATATCTGCAGTTATTATACACAGGAATGGGCCCAGTGGATTAAAATAGCAAAAAAAAAAAAGAGAGAAAATTTGTCTTTGTTGTGTACGGAGGCTCAAACATTTGTTACTGCTGCTCATCTCCATGACAACACTACCGTTTGATGAATGAAGTCGAGCGAGTTTAACTTTAAATTGTCGATTGGAGGTTACAATACGGTTTAATTGATCAAATCAGATAAGAAATCACCACTTAAAGTTTGAGAAGAAGTGTCTCTGAGGTAAAAACAGCACACTGTCACACATGTAGACTGTATGTGATGCTCTGCTTCGGGTGGTATGATGTCATTGTCATCGTCTAAGGAACCATTACATAACGTGACGGAACATTATGTTGGTTTTTCTCATTTAAAATCACAGTACGGGCACAATGCGAGCACATTTGCGCCATAAATCCACAAAAGACTTTACCAAATGCTGTTAAGGCGTTTTTCTAGCTAACTGTTGCTAATGTTAGCATCTGCTAGCCAGGCTACTGTTGCTAATGTTAGCTTTCAATAACGATCCCGACTCACCACGTTGGTCAAGTCCTGCACTGACTTAGGATCCGTCTCAGCCATGGTATGAGGGTGATTATCGCTGCCTCGACAGTACACAAACGTAGAAGCGTGTCCTCGGCTTATTTACTATCAGGTTTGTAGCTGCTCAAAACAGATATAACGCCTGCACCACCCACAGCACGGTCAGCTGTTCAACAACTCGGCCTGTCTCGCGAGAGTTGGGCAACGGAAGCGTGAGTTGAAGTGGGCCTGTTCCAGTCTGAGCCCTGAAGCCTGAGCCCTCAAGGTGCATGGACAAGGATGAAATGCTTATTTCTTCCATTAGCCTTAGGTTTTAGAGGCTAAAATCCCCAAAAAGTTGGAACCCAGTGTAAAACATTGTTTAAAAAAGGTTTAATGCTCTACAAAACACTTAAGCCCCATATTTACTTAAAATTGGGGCATGATGCTAGCAGCACAATTTAAAAAAACTAAAGGCAGGCCAATAAAGCACTGAAAAATTCTGATGAAACCTCTGGAAGATCATTTCTTATTAAGCGTGTTAATTTGCAACCATAGGTAACATGACTGGGGATATTAAAAAAGGCACAGATAACAAGAAAATATTCTCCCAGGGGTCCAGATGAGGTTTTGTGAGAGACTACATCGGCAAAAAGTTCAGCAATTGAAGAATAAAATTGTAAGCATATACAACTGATCCTTCCATTATTTTCTGCCAATTATCCTGTCCAAGGATGTGGGTGGCTGGAGCCTTTCCCAGTTATCCTCATATGAGATTATAGTGCACCCTGAACCAGTAACCAGTCAATCACAGGGCTGACACACAGAGATAAACCTTAGAACACCTACACCTATTGGCAATTTAGAATCACCATTTAACTTGATGAGCATGTTTTCGGACCGTTGGGGGAAGCCGGAGTACCTAGTGTACATACGAACTCCACATAGAAAAGCCCACCTTGTCCAAACTGGGATTTCAACTAGTGACCTTGCTGTGAGGCAACTAACCACTGCCCCACCATGCAGCCTTATTTACGATATGATATTCTGCAAAGATTCGGAAAATCAGGAAAAATCTGTGAAAAATGAACAAGATTGAAAACTGGTTCTAGATGACCCTTAAGCAGCACCACATTCTTCTGTCCATCCAGACAATGACTTATTCAGAAAAGACCTACATGCTTCAACAAGACAGTGCCAAACCAGATTCTGCATGAATCAGCATGGCTCTTGTAGAAGAAGAGCCAGTTGCAAAATTGGCCTGTCAGCAACCTGACATTAATATATTAAATGCAACATTAGCCTTTGTCTTATGAAACTCTAATCTGTTTAGCAATAAAAAATCTCACCCAAAACATATCATGAACCATCAAGCCCTGGAACAACAAATCAGATAGCAAACTGACACACAACAATCTCATGTAGAGCATGTTACAGCTTCTATCCTTTTTTTTTTTAATTTGAGAAACACTGTTCTATTGGACTGAGATCTCGTGACTGTGGAGACTATCCGAGTACAGTGAACTCATTGTTATGGTCAAGATTATGTTTGAGATGATTTGAGCTTTGTGACATGGAGCATTGTCTTGCTGGAAGTTTCCATCAGAAGATGGCTACACTGTGCCCATAAAGGGAAGGACATGGTCAGTGTGTGCTTTTAGCGAAATAAGCAGTCCAGACAGGAGACAGTTTTGTACCAGGCTGTAAACATGTTTAATTATTATGTGGAAATGTTTTTTTTTTTTTTTCCTTGGTGTGTCTGTGATTTCTGGTTCTTCCAGAGCCAGCCTGAAATGGACACTCAATGAACAGCAGATTTCAGCACTTCCGCCTTGTCTCATATTTTCAGACCAGAAGTTGACACTTGGGCAGGATGGATCTTTGCTGTCATGTTGTTCACTTGAAACTTTGAGCCGACCATCTGAATGTAAAGGAGAAATCAAGACTCATCAGACCAGGTAGTGTTTTTCAATCTTCTATGGTCCAGTTTTGTTGAGTCCATGTGCATTGTAGCCTCATATTCCTGTTCTTAGCTGACAGGAGGGTCACCCCGTGGGTGTGCTCCTCTGCTGCTTTAGCTCATCTGCTTCAAGGTTGGACGTGATGTGTTTTCAGAGATGCTCTTCTGCAGATCTTGGTTGTGTCAAGTGGTTCTTTGAGTCCCTGTTGTCTGTCTATCATCTCCAACCAGTCTGTCCATTTTCCTCTGACCTCTGGCATCAACAAGGCATTTAGTCCCAGAAAACTGCTGCTCATTGGAGATCTCCTCTCTTTGGGGCCATCCTCTGTTAACCCTAGAGATGGTTGTGGGTTAAAATTCCCATAGATCAGCATTTTGTGAAACACTCAGACCAACAACTATGTCACATTCAAAGTCCCTTAAACTACCTTTCTCTTCTATTCTGATGCTCAGTTCAAAGTAGATCATTTATTCCAGAGCAATTAAACAGGTGTACCTAATAAGTGGCCATGTTTTAACTTAGGTTGTATGAACAGTCATTACAAAAGTTAGTGCATAAACCATAAAATTCCCACTCAAAGAGGCAGTGTTTGAAGTGCAGTGCAGTGACTGCCCTGACTGGAGGAGTCGTACAAACTGTTGGGATGAAATGGCTTTTGTTTTGGAAGATGAGTAGAGATTGGATCTTACTGTCAACACCACTTTTCTTCGCTCAAGACAAATCTTTGACAGATACAATGCAACAAGGTAATCTGTTTATCAACAGCTACATAGCACTGTTGTTTGAAACAGCAAACTTTGACACGACGTGACGTGTAACATTATAATGTTACACGTCACAGAGATGTCTCAGGGACAAAGCAGAGCAAATGATAACATCACGCTTCACTTTATTGATGGTCTCTCGCTACAGATCACTGCAGTTTAACTGCTGAATGTGGGTTGGAATGAACAATATCACAAACAGCTTAGCCTGTGTTCAAGCTTTTAGCCCGTGTTTTTAGCCCATACTCTGTAACTCTCCTGCTTGGCTTTCTTTTGTTCTTCTGTCCCCTTTTCTGTCAGACAGTCCAGCTCACTTTTCCACTATCACTACTAAATAAATCACAGAAATAGTTTTCAGCAAAGAAAATGACAGAAGTCTTTTCTGGCTGTTAAACTTTGTCAGCTGGCTGATGTTGTCATAGAGACTGCTGCAAATCAATCTAGTCCAATCCGACCCGTCCAGTATGGATCTGGGAGCTAGGAATCAGCATTCAGAAATGACCTATTTTAGCGCTGATGACCTTATTTAAATGGGGATTATGATAAGGCATACAAGACTTTTTCAAGATCACTTCAAAAGTCCTCACAGTCCCTTTAACCAACCAAGAATACGCCTCGGAGTCTGAGTCTGGATATAATTGGACATAAGTTTTGAATGAGGAGCTTTAATTTGGCAGTTATCAACCGTTTTATTTATCTTGGACTTCAAGGAGGCATATTTCCTCATTTCTTTCTTCCTGAAAGTGAAGCTGTGTTGCGTTAGAGCCACATAGACCTGCACACTTGAGACAGACGTGAGTCTGAACATCAAACTCAACAACTGTTGATATCTGTGCGCGCGCGTCTGCACGTGCATGTCCCTCCTCCTCCTCCTCTCTTGAGCACGAGCTGCTGTCCGAAGTTGGAGCTGCTTGAAAAACCCAGTCTGCGTGACGCTGAAACTTTCGCGGTTGATATTTTTTCGGCTTTGAGGTTTGAAAGGAGAGAGGAACTGAAGTGAGGGAAAGCAGCTGGTGAGTAAAGGCAGAGATTGTGTGTGGTTTACCTGGACATTATTGACTTCTTCTTTCTGCCGGACACACGGACACAGAGTCCCTATAAGGAGCCACACACAAACAAGCTGCAGAGCAATGCGTGTGATGTGAGCGCGCTATTTAAAGCTTACACTACTCTTTTACAACACAGTATCAAACTTTCTCAGACCATGTTTGTTTGCAGCGCCGTGGAAGTTCCACTCAGAGTGATAATCCGGCATTATATCCATGAAATCCACCGCGTTTAGTCAAATCATGTGTGTAACGTGTTGGAGTACTATCTCTTTGAGCTGCTGCTTTCATTTCCCAGTAGCCAAAAATGAGTGTGTATGTTAAGGCATGTAGTGACCCAACCCCACGGAGCTATGCTTTGCTTACATAACTGAGCTTGTTCTGTTACTGAAGGTGGCCCCACGCATTTTGGCAACTTGAAGTTGGTGTGAGAGGTTACACACACAACAACAGGCAGGAGGAAAGAGCTGAAGACGCCCCTATTGTTAAATCCTGAAGCAATGTTTAACCGTGGGAAGCCTGTAAAAGAACTTTTATTGAATGAGCTTGAGGGCTTCTCTGCTGTTTTATATTCACTGGAGTCTGTTAATGCTCCACAGAAATGACAGGGAGCTCTTTATTGAGGTGTAGAGGATTCAACAATAAGAATTCTCCTCTGCTATAAGAACCTCAGAGCTGTAAGGGCATCACTTTGACCATGCTGACTGTAACATCTTATAAAACAACTTATTCTAAAAGTGATCAGATCTCTTTAAGTTGAGCCCCAGACACTTCTGAAGCAACCAGTATTTTTAGCCACCCCTTAAATACCATGAGATGTCAGCATCATTAAAGGGTGAGGATTTTTGTTTTGCCTGGACACACTACTTGTTGTTGTATTTACTGACTCTAAGCTACTTTGAGTGACTAGTCAGCTGACACTGACTTCCAACCATACAGGAGAAACATGGGACTCAATACATGCTGGTTCTTAGTGATAGAATTGAGCTGGACAATTAACTGCAAATTAGATTAAATCATAATATGACCTGCTGTAATACTCTAATCACAACAGTGCAATATTTATTTAACCTCAAATCTGTCAGAATAGATACCATCTCTTCTGCAGTAGATGTTTGATGCCCTACATCAGTGTTATTCATCACAGCCAAAGAGCCAAATTGTTGAAAACGACCTTTGAAAGAGCAACAATCTAAGGGTAATAAGTGGTCGAATGGTCAAAAAGCAGCAAAAATGGAAAAAAGGGGCATTAAATTGTGAGTAAACTTGGAAAGTGGTCAGAAAGCAGTCAAACTTTTCAGAGACCTTACATTACTGTTTAAACGATAAACGATTTTTTTATTGATCTTATTTTATCCTCTAATTTTTTTGCGACATTGAATTCTGGGTTTTCGTTATCTATAAGCCAAAAATCATCAGCATTTCAAGAAGTAAAAGCTTGGAATAATTCCCTCCATGCAAAATGAGTTCAGTATCTAGGTTTGATATTTTGTAACAAGTGACCCAAAATGTTACTTTTTTATGATATTCAAATCATTTGAGAAGTACCTTTATAAGCAAACGGAGTATCTTTCTTCTTTTGTGTGTGTGCGTGTGTGTTTAATTACCCCACTTTTCCCCCTCATGTATAGACTTTTCTTTTTAAAGAAAATTAAAAGGAATATCATCCCTTTCAATATAGCAGTTGATATTAACAACACATAAGATAGAGAATCTGAAAATAATCAAAGGATAAATAGCAATTGCAATACTGGGAAGTGTAATCACAATTAGATTATTTTTGCAAATCATTCAATGGAAGACTTGACCATATCTGT
Source organism: Thalassoma bifasciatum (assembly GCA_008086565.1). NCBI lineage: Eukaryota > Metazoa > Chordata > Actinopteri > Labriformes > Labridae > Thalassoma > Thalassoma bifasciatum. The sequence continues at coordinate 75,101 of RPOG01001486.1, forward strand.
TATTACACAGTTATAACATAAATCCAACAGACACTCAATAATCCCACCATAACAGTGCACGGAGTCCCTCGCTTTTTCCTCAAAGTGTGAAAGTCACCACAGAGGCTGAGAATCCTGTTTATTGTGAAATAGTTTTACACATTCAAAGGTTTTTGTTTAGGAGCAAGTGGAAACTCTCAAGATGATTTACCCAGGTGTCCACGGATGCTTAAAAGAGTTCGAGCAAAGATTCCAGTTTTAAAGAAATGTTTTGTGAAACAGGTTCAGTCGTTGTGATGGAAGAGCAAAATTTGTGCAGAGGTGCAATATGTTGTTATTATTACATCCTTTTATTCTGGCTGTGAAACAATTTCCTTTTCCAGGAGCCTCTTATCTGTGAAACACAGTGAAAAATAATGAACATCTCAGCTCTGCAGGATGCCCCAGAGAAAGAGGGAATTACTGTGTGGAGCTGGTGCTTAAATCTGGTTGAGGAGGGCCTCTAACTTTTCATGCAAACAGCATTATTTCAAGGATTGGAGTGCTTAAGTAAGGTGTTACAACACAGGGGAAAGAGTTATGTGACATGCTTCACTGAGAGCACAAAGCAAAGAAGATATATTTTCTTACAGAGTCAGTCGATGATAAACTTTTGACCAGTTTCTCCAGTCTGCAAGACCCATCAGAAATACCACTACCTAGGGCTGAACGATTTTAGAAAAGATCTATTTGTGATTTTTCTGTCAGATATTGACAGAAAATGGCATCAAACCACTAAATCATCAAAATTTATTACTCTAATGCAAGGATGAAAACTGAAGAAAAGAATTGTTTCCAAATTTATTAACAATTTTGCATTAAAAAGTCAATATTTTGATATAATAGTCAAAATTTTAAGATATTAAAATAAAATTTTAAAAGATACAAGTTAATATTTGATTTAATGGTCAAAACTTTGAGGATTTAAAGGTGAAATTTTTTGGGGAAAAAAGGTCATATATTGAGATAAAAAGACATTTTTAAAAAATAGAAAGTCAAGTTTCTAGCTGAAAAAAAATCTTGAGCGATAAGAGAGCAAAATTGGAAACAAAAAGCCAAAATTTTGAGATAATTCAGTCAAAACATTGAGATATATTCCTCAAAATTTTGAGATAAAAAAATAAAACTTTGACAAAATACAACATTTGAGCATTTTTCATTAAGAGACAAAGTTTTGAAATAAATAGTTGCGGTTATGAGACAAAAAGTCAAATTTTAGAAACAAAAAGTCAAAGTATTGAGATGTTAAAGTCAGAATTTTGAGTCAAAGGGACAGTTATGAGATTAAGAGACACAATTTTGAGCTAGAAAGGCAAAGTTATGAGATAGAAATTATTTTTTTTAGGTAAAAGGTTGAAGTTGTGAGATAAAAAGATGAAATTTGGGATAAAGATTCAAAATTTTTTAAAAAATGTTCATGAACAATCTTTGTAGTCCTTGACCAAGGAAAAAAGGATCTTTTCCAACAGTTTTACATCCGCGACACACGTGTGAAAAACAGATGACAAAGCAGATCCTGGGTCAGTCAGGAGAAAAAAAAGTCACAGCTTTGGCGATCACATGATCACGATATCTGGAATTGTGATTTCTATCAGAAAACGATAAATTGTGAAGCCCTACCACGACTTGATTCTCATTTTAAGAAACGAAACAAAGGGCCACATTTTTTCCCATCAGTCTCAGCTTTTGAAAACAAGACAGTTGAGAAGTGAGTATAGAAGGAGAGAGTTTCTGTTCTTATCTTTGTCATAACAAGATGTGGGGCCTAACCAGACATAAAGTGTTGTAATGAGGCCTGCAGGAAGTGATAGAGAGTTATCAGACATCCAGAATATCATGTCAGTCAACAAGAGAAACAAGTTTGACACAAGATTCACTTAAAAAGCTGTATTACTCCTGTCTTTATAAATATTCCTCAGTATGATCAGAGAGACCCAACATAAAATGAAATATGACTCTGAAAGCAGAGAAGTAAGATGGATGTGTTTGCTCCTAAATCTTTCCTAAATGTCTGAGGTGGAAAGAGATTTTTGGTCTGAGGTTTTGAGTAAACAATAACAGTTATGGATGTAAATCAGAAGAATCAGTTACTCGAATGCAAAACAGACTGATATCGGAAGTTAGGTGTTTGCCGCTGGACTCTTCTTTTACTCTGAGTTTCCCTCTCTCTGCCCCTCAGGATCATCCCTGAACCCTCTGTAGACCTGTGAGCGTCAGCGTGCGTGATGGAGGCAGAAGTCGTTCTGCAGGATGAGGACATGGAGGGCTCGTGGTCGTTGTTGTCGTGGCTGGCCTCCTGCCTCATGGTGTTTGGAGGAGCTTTGCCTTACGTCCCACAGTACCAGGAGATCCAGAGGAGCAACAACAGCGAGGGCTTCTCAACCAGAGTGTGCCTGGTGTTGCTCATAGCAAACATCCTGCGCATTTTCTTCTGGTGAGGAGAAGAAGAAGAGGCACAGATGATGTGATTTTCTCTCCTTCAATCTCCTCTTCTTTGATTTTTACCCTTTAAAGGGAAAAGGCCATTTACGAGACCATCCCTCAGATCTGTCATGGTGTCAGAAATAATTGGAAAAAGGGAAATTGCTCTCAAAAAGATTGATTTATGAAAGCATTTAAGGCTCCATGCTGTCAACTTTGAGGCTTCCTCATAAATTGTTTTACACATCAGGAAGCAGAGGTCACCACTGGGGTCGGAGGATCAGAGAAGAAAATATGAGAAAAATCCTAATAGAATATGAGAGAGCATTGTATTATTCATAAAACAGAAGGGATTTTATGTCTGTGGTAACTGTGCTGCTGTTAGATTTTTTTTCCCTCACTGTGTTTTATGGTTTTCTAATTTATAAGCTGTCTTCTATATGACAAACTCAGCAGTGTGATCTCTATTTTTATTTTGCCCTTGCAGGATAGGGAAGCAGTTTGAGCTCACGTTGCTGCTGCAGAGTGTGGTGATGATCCTCACCATGTTTGCCATGCTCCATCTCTGCTGCACCGTCCAGAACACCAACCGAGTGAGCACCAGGCAGCACAGACTCTCAGGTAACTGGACTTTCAGAAACTTCTTATTTTATTTTATTTTATTAGACAGAGACCCAGGCAGTCATGTACAACAAGAATAGAAACTCTATGTAGTCACTTTAGCCTGAAAATAAACCTCCAATATCTGATCAAAAGTCTGATCATCTCTAAAAGTAACATGCCACCCACCTCTGCTGCCTGATTTCTTATGTCTCATATTTCTTGTCAAATGTTCTTTAAATCTTTGAATTGGCATGTCCAAAGTCAGACAAATCGTGGCCCAAGGTCAACTTACATATTTGGCCCCAACTTTTTTCTTATGATGTAATTACCACACTGCAATGAATAACGGACTTAAATGTGTACATTGACATTTTTAGTCAACGTCACAAAAAAAAAAAAAAAAAAAAAATCAAAGTATGTGAAGTAACATCCCACTAAGCTACATCTGGGCTTTGCAAACTTTGCAACTTTTCTAAAGCTACAGCTCTGTACATCCCACAGAGAGTCAACAACTCTTACAACTGATGTCTTTGAATGAATGGATTTATCATGATGTGAAAATGTTGTGTTCAAAAAACACACACTAGATAGGAATTAAGTTATCAAATGATGCAGAAAAGTTTTCAAAGTGCAGAGTAGGAAACAATTAAGGCAAAAGAGACAAAAAACAGCAAATTTGCAAATCCAGATCTGATCCTGCCACAAGAACCACACCTTTCCCTAATAGAGGACATTTCTTTGGTCAGAAGTAAAGTTCTTCAATGTTTACACAGCACATAACACTGTTGAAAACTGAGCACTTATCTGGTATCAAGAGACACATGAGGGACAGGTGAGCTTTGATTCACTGTCTGTAAAGATGGTACAAGTGTTGTTGACCACACACAGAGGGCTTTCACACTGACATGGTTCTGGTTCTGAAACCGGTTCCATTCCACATTCCCAGAATCTTTGTTCTTTGTAGCAAACCAGCCCATGTTCATACCAGTTTGAATAAAAACAGTCTAGAAATGTTTCTAAGAACTAAAAAGTTCCGGTAACACTTTAGATTAGGGAACACATATTCAGCATTAACTAGGTGCTTATTAACATGTATATAAGTAGCTAATTAGTTTTCATTAAGCATGCATTTACCCCTTATTCTACCTGTATTGTACCATGAATTGAGACTTTTCCATATATTAACTCCTAATAATTACTTATTGACTACAAATTGATGAATATGTGTTCCCTAATCTAAAGTGTTACCAAAGTTCCATATCCAAAATGTAAACAAAGACATCAGTTTGTCAACTTTGTCAACTTCCTGCTGATTTTATCAGCACAGCACACCCATCAGTGCTGTCATGGCTCCTGAGTTGGAACAAACATTTCTTTTGGTTCCAGACAACAAACCATATTTTTAGGTCTTGAACCAACTTTACCAGTCTGAACACACCAGCCAGTTCAAAGTTGGGTTCAGGAGGCAGAAACGACACAAAACCGTGCCAGTGTGAAAGCCCTCTTTGTGACTTATCTTTACAGAAATCACTGAATTAAATACTTAACCAAAAAAGAGCCTGTAAATCGTACTTTCACAATTAATGAATATGTAAGTTAGAGCTGCTGGTCGTTGATCATTTCCACAAAATCAAATGTGGCCCACTTTGAACGAAAAAGAAAACCATCCTTTCTGACATGAAGTGTTCAGTACTCACCATGGATTGGTGGAGGACTGCCTGACATGTTACAATGTAACTCCTGATGTAGTGAATCATTTGTTCTCTGTGGGAGACACAGCTCACTTTTCTCCCTGTCAGCAGCTTCACAGCGTCAACTCCTCTTTCTTACCAAAAGAGGGGGCTGTTGGAATAGTAATAAAGGCAAGCTGCTGTTCTAAAATTCCCCATCACCAACACATGCACACACAGATGCTGCTGACCTTCAAGTCTAAAGGTTCATGAATAAAGTGGTGTTTTAGATATTAAAACACGCAGAGGCAAAATAAAGGATGGTGAAAAGTTCAGAAGCTATAATTGTCACTGTAATGTGTCATGTTGGGGCTGCCTGTCTATTCTGGGCACAGGCATGTATTGATGTGTGTGTGTGTGTGTGTGTGTGTGTGTGTGTGTGTGTGTGTGTGTGTGTGTGTGTGTGCGCAAGCAGGGGTGCAGCGATGATTTTCAGGGTCATTCTCCACAGAGCCCTGTCTTTTATGAGTAATTGTGTATTTTTCTCAGACCCTGCTGCTGATTGGTTTTTAAATGGGTTGACAGAAATTCAGTAAAAGCTTCGTNGAGACCCAGGCAGTCATGTACAACAAGAATAGAAACTCTATGTAGTCACTTTAGCCTGAAAATAAACCTCCAATATCTGATCAAAAGTCTGATCATCTCTAAAAGTAACATGCCACCCACCTCTGCTGCCTGATTTCTTATGTCTCATATTTCTTGTCAAATGTTCTTTAAATCTTTGAATTGGCATGTCCAAAGTCAGACAAATCGTGGCCCAAGGTCAACTTACATATTTGGCCCCAACTTTTTTCTTATGATCTAATTACCACACTGCAATGAATAACGGACTTAAATGTGTACATTGACATTTTTAGTCAACGTCACCAAAAAAAAAAAAAAAAAAAAAATCAAAGTATGTGAAGTAACATCCCACTAAGCTACATCCGGGCTTTGCAAACTTTGCAACTTTTCTAAAGCTACAGCTCTGTACATCCCACAGAGAGTCAACAACTCTTACAACTGATGTCTTTGAATGAATGGATTTATCATGATGTGAAGATGTTGTGTTCAAAAAACACACACTAGATAGGAATTAAGTTATCAAATGATGCAGAAAAGTTTTCAAAGTGCAGGGTAGGAAATAATTAAGGCAAAAGAGACAAAAAACAACAACTTTGCAAATCCAGATCTGATCCTGCCACAAGAACCACACCTTTCCCTAATAGAGGACATTTCTTTGGTCAGAAGTAAAGTTCTTCAATGTTTACACAGCACATAACACTGTTGAAAACTGAGCACTTATCTGAAACCGGTTCCATTCCACATTCCCAGAATCTTTGTTCTTTGTAGCAAACCAGCCCATGTTCATACCAGTTTGAATAAAAACAGTCTACAAATGTTTCTAAGAACCAAAAAGTTCCGGTAACACTTTAGATTAGGGAACACATATTCAGCATTAACTAGGTGCTTATTAACATGTATATAAGTAGCTAATTAGTTTTCATTAAGCATGCATTTACCCCTTATTCTACCTGTATTGTACCATGAATTGAGACTTTTCCATATATTAACTCCTAATAATTATTATTGACTACAAATTAATGAATATGTGTTCCCTAATCTAAAGTGTTACCAAAGTTCCATATCCAAAATGTAAACAAAGACATCAGTTTGTCAACTTTGTCAACTTCCTGCTCATTTTATCAGCACAGCACACCCATCAGTGCTGTCATGGCTCCTGAGTTGGAACAAACATTTCTTTTGGTTCCAGACAACAAACCATATTTTTAGGTCTTGAACCAACTTTATCAGAACACACCAGCCAGTTCAAAGTTGGGTTCAGGAGGCAGAAACGACACAAAACCGTGCCAGTGTGAAAGCCCTCTTTGTGACTTATCTTTACAGAAATCACTACATTAAATACTTAACCAAAAAAGAGCCTGTAAATCGTACTTTCACAATTAATGAATATGTAAGTTAGAGCTGCTGGTCGTTGATTATTTCCACAAAATCAAATGTGGCTCACTTTGAACGAAAAAGAAAATCATCCTTTCTGACATGAAGTGTTCAGTACTCACCATAGATTGGTGGAGGACTGCCTGACATGTTACAATGTAACTCCTGATGTAGTGAATCATTTGTTCTCTGTGGGAGACACAGCTCACTTTTCTCCCTGTCAGCAGCTTCACAGCGTCAACTCCTCTTTCTTACCAAAAGAGGGGGCTGTTGGAATAGTAATAAAGGCAAGCTGCTGTTCTTAAATTCCCCATCACCAACACACGCACACACAGATGCTGCTGACCTTCAAGTCTAAAGGTTCATGAATAAAGTGGTGGTTTAGATATTAAAACACGCAGAGGCAAAATAAAGGATGGTGAAAAGTTCAGTAGCTATAATTGTCACTGTAATGTGTCATGTTGGGGCTGCCTGTCTATTCTGGGCACAGGCATGTATTGATGTGTGTGTGTGTATGTGTGTGTGTGTGTGTGCATGCGCGTGTGTATGAGTCTATGTGTGTGTTGTATGTAAAAACTTAAGAGGGGCTGATATCAGTAGCCTCTGTGCTGTCAGAGTGAGTGTGTGTGTGTGTGTGTGTGTGTGTGTGTGCGCAAGCAGGGGTGCAGCGATGATTTTCAGGGTCATTCTCCACAGAGCCCTGTCTTTTATGAGTAATTGTGTATTTTTCTCAGACCCTGCTGCTGATTGGTTTTTAAATGGGTTGACAGAAATTCAGTAAAAGCTTCGTTGTTATTAGATAACATCTTGGGAGCTGAAATTGAATGATGGGATCTTGCTCTGCTCTGATCTCGTTGTGCCCTCTGTTATTAAAGGTATCACTTGTGTGAGTGTTTGATTGGTGATGAAGTAAAGTGTGTCGCTGTGAGTTGTAGCTCTTTGAAAGTACGTTGATTGAAAACTGGATTGCATGGGTATAGTAATGTATTTTTGTAGAGTGATGATCTTTTCCATCACAGCATCTGTGCCTCTCTTGTCTGAGCACAGCGCTGGTGTATTACTCATCCTGAGCACTTTTTTTTATTAAAGCCCACGCTTCAACTTTTCATATCGAATAGGATCATTTATGAAGAGTTATGTTGAGATGCTTGTTTTCTGTGCAGGTGGAGGGTTTTGTCTGTACTGTTTTCATTGGATGCTTTGGACAACTAGTCCACCTGCGGGCGATGTTGAGGTCTTCATATGTCAAACAGAGTTGGTGGGGGGGGTTATTGATTGGAAAAGGATCAGAACCAGGATCAGGTCTTCACATGTGGGTTGGTTGTTTTCATAAACGGGCTCACTGACACACGCCACCTTGTTACATAAAGCCCCTCCCCTGAGGGCCAGCAGGGCCTGAGGTCCAGTTTCGTAGAGCCCAGGTCCAGTGGGGGATGGTGGGGTCAGGACAAGAATAGATCAGCCTTCGTCCTGATGGTCTGCTCCTCCCTCCGTCCCCCCGTGGATGCGTCTTCCCAGCAGATCAGTTATTTCTGTGCAAAGTCGTATCTTCTTCCAAAGATACACGCTGGCATCTTTTCTGACCATATTTGAAGATCTTTCCTGCTGAGCTCTCTTCTCTGTTCGCTCTCCAAAAAGACTCCCAGCACCCTGTCACTGCTCTTTATTCCTCTTCTTTTGCCACCTTCCTCCACTGTTCTTTTCTGTCCTCTCTCTTCTTCCTGTCATGTGCTGGTGCCACTGAATCTGCTCCCACCTCTTCTCCTCGTCGTCCTCCCTCTAACTTCTCACTTCAGAAGAGACATCTGTGTCTGAAGTCCATGTGCGCCACACCAGGGTCATCTTTGATCCTGCTGCACGCAGGCCTGCCAACACCTGTTCCCTTCTCACTGACCTCATATCCTAGTTTCTAAACACACACCCACATCCACACAGAAAAGAACCTGTGAAATCTAAAACTGACTTGCCTTTTGAAAGTGAATCTGAATTTATCACAAGTAACAAGTAAAGCTCTGGTCCTTCAGGTTTTACCTCCTGGTCAGATTTCATAACATGAAACTCTTGCTCAATACACAGCAGCATATTTCTGCTCACCTTGTTTGGATCCACTTGTGACACAGTATCCCTCACATATCCGCTAACACTGCTTGCTTATCATTTAACGAAATTCAACACGCCTCAAATAGAATCTTTTTCAGAACTCATCTGGGGTTTTTAATATCCACCTTACTCTGAACCTGCTGTCATTGCTTCACACTGGTGATATTGTGTTCACTGAAACAACTGAAATCTTAGCAAGTGTTTGGCTTATTTTTAGAAAACATTTCCTTATCAGACTTAATGTGAGCTGAATTCACCCAACCAGAAGTCCAAAAAAATAACTCATTTAAAGTGTCAAAGACAAAAATGATGTCTTCATGGTTTGTAGGACTGGGCAATTAATTGCAAATTAGATTAAATCACAATATGGCTTGCTGAAACTTTCTAATCACAGACAATGCAATATTTCTTTAACCTCATTTGTCTCAGAAAACAGATCTTGTTGTTTTTTTTTGGAGTAGATTTTTTATGCTCTACATCACTGTTATTCAACCCTGCTCAACCAAAGAGCCAAACTGTTGAAAACTACCTTTGCAAAAGAAACAATCTAAGTGGTTAAAAAGCATTAGAATTGGAAGAAAACTTGGAAAATGATCATTAGGTGGCAAAAACTGGTCCAAAAGTGGCATAAAAAAAGAGTAAAGAGTGACTAAAATGGACAAAAAGCAGTAACGAGTCGAAAATAAATAATGTCATGGGTTGTTGTCATGCTGTCAAGAGTGTCATTTAAAAAAAAAAGTGTTGTTTGAGAACACATAAGATGGGGGACCTAAAATCAATCATACAATAAATCGCCATTGCAATAGAGAGGAAAATATCACTTACAAGCAATTTGGGCATCATTTTTTTCTTCCAAAACCTTAAAAAAAACACATTTTTCTTGATGGACATTGCTCAAATTTTGCCAAATAGACATTTTCTATAAGAATAGGAGAAAAACACATGCTTAGATTTAAATTTTTGCACTGTTTTCCGTCATTTATTTGTCACTGTAATGCTCTTACATACGCATAATAAGCAGTCAGGTGTTACAGATAGAAAACAGTGACTGGGCAGAGCCATGATAAGGTGTCTATAAGGGTGAGATGCACTAAAAGCAAACAAGGAGTAGCACTCTATTTCTTTGAGTTTGACTTATTTTATCAGTAATGTTTTCCGAGTATTTGTGCTTAACTTTAACTTAATCCTGTCATGAACACAGAGATATATGTTCAAGACTTTATCTCAATGAGTAAAATAGTTTAGTTTCTAACCTTCCACACGCACCTTTTTGTACTTCAGTTAACATCACTTTTAAAGTATACCAACATGGAAAACTACTCTGCATTCTGTATTTGTTTACTGCATGAACGTTATTGATAAAACTTTTGTTAACATTGCACTATATTTGTAATCTTTACAGCAGTGTCTCTGTTGTTGTTGTGCAGCTGACTCACAGTCCTGACTCTGCAGTGACTTCTATTCATCGCCCCTGGGTGCCACAATAACAGTCTCAGTCTATGTTATGGGTAACCAGAGGCTCATAGAGGGGCACAGGAGGAGAGAATATAGTCTGAGCTGAATGTGACCCTGAGGCTCAGTGCAAGTGTTGTAACTTTGAACTAGTGAAGACAGGAAATGCTGGGGGACAGGACACTCAACTTGACTCAACTTTATTTATATAGCACCCTAAAAAGAATCACTGCTGGAATCAAAGATAAAAAAACAGATATCAACACTAACATAAAATTTCTAAAACATACCGGGGATCAATGTTCTCCGACTATGTGAATAATCTGCTAATGGAAAATAAAAAAGAAACCAAGAGTTTAAGTTCTCCCATGAATTAAATAATTGAACAACATTGCCCTCTGCTGGCTGGATAGGGTAGAGCACCACCATAGTACTCCCCTGTGTTTAATCACAGTTTTAAATTTACTCCAGTATCTGTAACTCCCGTACCTCATTTCTTGATATTTTATCCACGTTTGGCTGACCACTCTCACCCCTCCACGCCTACAACATCACTTTGTGAGTCACACTGCAAAGAGCTGCAATTTGTATTTAACATCCTGTTTGTGGGAGCCAGGGAGAGCTTCGCAGAGCATGAGAGAGGAAGAGATAGGACTCTTGATAGCTGTTGCTGACCCCGCGGTCGTCCTTAAAACCGTTAGCACTCAAGTGGTGAAAGCAATTTCAATTTATTCCAGATAACCTCCACAGGGTTAGAAAGGTCAGACCGAGCAGACGAACCTGTAGAAGGAACAGTTTTAGAAGTGTGAGTTCAGACAGTGGCTAATTTCTCATCAGCTGTAAAATTACCTTTTATTTGACTGTTTTTCACCCAGAAAATAATAAATGAAACCTGTGCTGTTTTCTCAACCTGGCCCCTTATAAATACAATCCAAGCTTTTTTGGAAGAAGAACTGCAGCTCTCTGCTGTTCTGCACTGAGACGTGAAAACTAACTGGATATTTGACGAATCTGAATCTGGTGGATGACCAACTTTTCTGATCTGAAGTGTATTGTTGGAAGTGACTCGGAGCTAATGCAAGCTGCACCTGCTGCTGATTGTACTTCAGCAGCACATCTTTGTTGCAACAATAACCTGAAATAATGTGAAAAACATGAGAAATTCCTCTTTGAGTACCTGCGGCACTTTTTTGGCTGCAATTTACTCACCTCTCTCTGAAGTATTGAAAACAAACGCACATGAAGCCTTTTACTCTCCTGTCACCATGTGGCTTTTTTTTTTCTTCTTCTCTGACGGTGGATTAAATTCCAACAACTACAATGTCAGGATATGTAGGCCTCCTAATAAGTTCATGAAGCAAATTTAATTAGTTGAGTTTAATTCAAGTAATTGGCAGGTACACACTACAGGATGATGAGGCTGATTTTTGTCACGATCTTCCCCTCACAATCAGAGCCAGCAAAGGTCTAATTGTCTGTTGTTTGCAAATGACATTGTGTCTGATTATCCAGCAGTGTGGAGTGCATTAATAGTGATTTTGTCCAGTCAGATCCCCTTTGGAGGCCTGAGAGGGAGAGATCGTGTTTAATATTTGTGACTTGAAATCTTTAATGTGCCTTGGGAGGAGCCGAGGACGCAGTGTATGTCATGTGTATCGGAACAAAGTCAATCAAGATGCGAGCTAACTCTGCTGACTGAAGGAAGAAGAACAAAAAAAAGGGAAAAACCCAAAACATGGCACTGGTGGAAACAAAATTCTTTTTGAACTCAGCAATAGAAGTTTTCATGTCTTTTTCTGTAATGCTTTCCTTCTTTTCTGTGTTTTCTCAGAACCATCCTTGCTTCCTCCTGTTCACCTGCCCTGTTTGCGTACAGCGGCCACGTTTTACTACGTGAGATTTGGAATATTGAGTGTGAAGAATCTGAAACTCTTCTGAAGAATGGGTTAGTGTGTGGTGTGCTCCATAGTGCAAACCACACCTCAAGACCAGAAGAGGAAGATCTTGTGTGGTCTGTCTTTTGTTTTCAAGTGTGTGGTCTCTAAATCTGTGAAGGTTTGAAGAATCTTGTGATGTGCCAGCCTTAAGTGGGAGTCTTACAGACCAATGGAGACTGAAGTATTAGTGCTTAAGTGCAAAACCTGAATCAAAACAAGTGTTTGTCTTATCTTTGTGGAAAAGGAATCTCTTAGTAGACTCAACATTCGGCTAAGAAGTCCAGAGAAGTGTCTTATTTCAAGCATTAGAGACACAAATGAAGCCTGAATTGTTTGTAAGGAGTAAATATAAAGGCCTCCTGATCAAGATAAACTTTACCCGTTTATTTCTCATTTATTAAGGCATCAAGAAACTAGCCAAGTTTATTTTTCTGGCTCCATTGATCAAACTATTTAGCTTCTTGTGGGTAATTCAGGAATGAACTTTGTCTTTTAAAGTCTTAGTCAGACATTTTTTGGACTTATCCAGTGAATTTGGCTCATATTAAGTTAAAGAGAACTTTTTTGACTAAACTAAGATCCAAACACCTACTCGGATTTCCAGTTTGCAGTTGTGTTATCTTTTCTTCGCAGTCCTCTGCTCTTCAGATACAGAATTCTCCAGAAACCATGTTCATTAGCAGAGCTGTTACACGCCTCAAAGTTTCAAACGCATCAAACAACTCACTAAATCTTACCAGGACAATGATGGACTGAAGTTAACACGTTCGGAAGTTGGGCTCTGTAATTTTATGTGTAACCTTTGAGGAGACACTGCAGTCAGTCAGGGGAGAGCTCTGACTGTTTCAGCTTCACTTTTGAGGAGCTGTCATGTCAGCTTTTATACAGTCAATGATGGAGGTCACCTCTGGATGTTGTCTGAGTAATTTGATCTGACTCACTGGGATGTGTCCTTGTGTGATCGGGACACAGGATGCATGTTAGATCAGATGTAAACAGAGCCCTGGAGTTGGTAAGCCACTTTGCAGTTGAAGGTGCGTCCATTACTGAAGTCCTGAGCTGCAGTGCTCTTTCTCTGGATGTCCTGAACATGTGGCTAAGTTTATTTTGGGTCTAGAAGGCTGGAATTGTGAATCTTCCATATTTACATTTGTGTTTAATTTATAACTGACATGACCCAGCGTGTCGTACACAGTGAGGTAATTACTGAACGGTGTGGTGACTCTGCCATTCACTCTTATCTGTGACACTCTGGTGCTGCTGCGGTGGGGTTATTCAAGTGTAAAAACACACTCATAGACACACAGTGAAAACCAACACAAAGACATACACTAACACAACTAATTGCATTTTCATATCCTAAAGCACACTGAAAAAATACCCTGCTTACCTTTAACGTCAAGTGTGTTTAATTAAACCCCAGATAACAGCAAAGTTTAATTAGCAAGTCAAACGAAGTCAGGTATGTGAGAGGTGCTGAGCCTGCTGGATTACCTGAGCGAAACGTTTCAAAATGAGAAACTTTGTCGTACGGAGTCTCCCTCATTTACACCTCTATAAAATGAATGCACAAGATGTTTTCGAGTCACTATTTGGTTTGCCAATCTTGTAAGAGTATTTGATCTCGATATTACATTATTTGGAAAACCAACTTCACTGACAAACGACTCAGTAACAAACGGAAGACACGCAGAAATCACACACTAAGTCGTCGTCCTCTGTTGCACTGTTTGTCCTGAAGAATGAGTGTGCTTTTTGCTCTGCTGTGAAGTTGTCAAAGTGTTTGACACAGAGATACTTTCCAAAACAACCAGCTTTCATACAGCACAATTTCCAGTGACAGAGCCAAAACACTACAATACTTTTGACCGTAAATCTTTCTCAAAGGAAGATTTACGGTCGGATTTTCAACCACAAACTGCAGGAAGCGAATGATGGAGCAAGTAACACAGACACAAGGTGGATAGAGAGGAGTAGTACACTGAAGAAAGCAGCGTCACAGACAAATAAGAAGATAAATTCAATTTTTTTCATTGCAAAACTGCTGAAGAACTAATTAATGCTTTGACATCTCCACATGAATTAGCAGGACAGTGAGGGATCTGGTTGTTTGCAGTCAGAGTTGCACATCTTTTGTCCTCCTGTGTGTCTCTTTGCTCTTCTCTCTGTCACAGCCTTGACACTTGACTCTGCTAATTCAAGAGTTGACACATACTGCTGTGTGATGGGTCTCAGAGCATGTGATAGAGACACATGATGGTAATGTGTAACACAGAGACCTCATGTACTCCATTAGTGTAGACCATAGACTATACAGAATGAACCATATGGCTGTGCCCTTTACCATAGTCCAGTTTTTGAGCCAAAATACCAACGTCTGAAGCTCCACCATATTGTAAAATCTGTGCAGTAGACAATCTGTGTGGAGCCAGGTGACTAAAATCATCTTATTTCTTTTTTTTAAAAGTCTAATCTCTTCTTGGCTCTCCCCTCAGACATATTTCATTCTTCCTGATAAACTACACATGAACTGCAGCTGTGAAATGTGTCATAAAATCTTGTTTTTAACCTCTAAAAAGAAACTTTTCAGAAAAAAGAGGACTTTAACAGAATGCAGTCAAGTAATATCTTCTTAGCACCACAACATTTGGATGTGAGGAACATTTCTATGAGGTGTATTTATCTTTTAAAGTTTGACCGCAGCCCCATCAGAATGAATGGAGAGACTGTTTTTGACCTATACTGCAGCCAGACACCAGGACGAGCAATTTTTGGGTGCTCTCACATTTTGTCAAGCAAGATGACTTCCATTTTTTTCACAGTCTCTGGTGTAGACCAGCAGACTCCTGATTGGAGCTTCACTTCACTGCAAAATGACTGATGAACATTAAATGAGGACGATCTGGTGCAGACACATCACTGTACACCTCTTCTTCAGAGGAATTGTGGGCTATTATTTGACTCATCAATTCATGATATTTAGAGCTTCAAACCAGACGTCTGCACCTCTCAGTCAGGACAGCTGCATAGATTATGACAAATGGAGGATTCAAGATCGTCCATCTGTGACACAGCAGCGGTACATTCTGGCGTTTTCACCCATTAGAGTTGGTCATCACATACACAATAAAATCACATTTCTTAGTTTACCCTTTGACCACGAGATGACTTTGAACCAGACTGGATAAAAACTTGAAACAGTTCTTTTCTTCAGATGTAAAATTTCAATACTGAGAATATTTCCCTGTGCTCTCTGGGGGTCTGCCCTGAGACCCCGTGGTTATTTATGGATGTGGGTTAGTAATTCATGAGCGAGTCTTTGACCCCGCTGATCTGATTGTGTCAGTCAGGACAGTGTGTCACCTCATTAGACCATCACAGGGAGACGGCCTGACAAGAAGACATCATCTATCATCGTCCATCTGCGCCATGTAACCTGACAGGTATGTGTGTGTGTGTGTGTATGTGTGTGTGTGTGTGTATACCAGTGTCATCGTGTCTTCTATCACACTTGAGTGTCTGCGAGGCACAGAGAGAGTCCCTGGGCATCTGTATAAAAGTGCGTGGAGCAGCTTGTTTGTCTGCAACTGTGAGTGAATGTGTGTGTGTGTGTGTGTGCGCACGTGTGTGTGCACTTGTGTTTTTGTGTGTCTCTCAAGTCAATACAGACATCAATATCAGGCCAACCAGATGCCTGTAAAGAACATGAGGTCATTATCTTTTTATCAGTCGATGAAGGACCATTTTCAGTGTGAAGAGCATGTCTGTTTAACATGACAGGAGAAACTCTGACACTTTCTCCCACTGATATCTATTGATGCTCAACTCTGCAAAGGATGGACGTTATATGGCGTTGAAAGTAACAGATGGATGATTTAGCCCACAGTGTTACAACCATAAACCTTTTCCTAGGCAAAAAATATTTCATTGTGCAAAGATGAGGCTGTGTTTTTGAGTTTCTATAATTAATTTGTTCACAGACTTGAATCGATACCACCATCACTGAAACTATCTATCTGTAATTAGGAAAAATTATCTCTTGAGGGCACATACAGGGTTTTTTTTGATATTGTAAAATCTGTTTCCCAAAGTTTTAGGCAATAGCTTTATCGAACATATCTTTGATGAAGAATTTAAAACTTTTAGAAAATCGAAGTAGGTAAGCCTTTTTTCTTTTATGTAATGCACACTGAACATCACCAGCAGTTATTTGTAAGCAAGGGCTGTTAATTGCCTGCAATTTGCTTTTTTTGGTTTTCAAATATGTTTCAGTCTGTTTTACATCAGGCCTGGTGTTTTGTGTGAAACTTGTATACCATATTCTGGGTAGAGTTGAAAGTTATGTTACATTACTTAGAAAAAGGGATTTTATGTATTTTCCATTTTTTGCCTGTGGAGCCAGAAATGTGTCCAGGGCAGATGAGCAAAGGAGTACTGATCCTAACCTGTCCTATTTTCTCCCAAGTTTTAAGATAGGAGTTAATGGAGGCAGCAGATGGAGTTTCAGTGTCAGTCGACCATGTTTTGCCTGAGGCATCTGTTCCTGGACACAAGCAACAAGATTACCTCCAATTCTTGTTTATATGCAGTGATATTTGTAGTTCTGGTGGCTCCTTCCAGAGTCCAAGATTATCTAATGAAATCTTTTGAGCTTGAACTAAAAAAAAATCAGAGTATTTTTTAAAGTAAATTAAGTTCCTATATGAATATTTGAATGAGTTTAAAGTGGTAAAATACAAACACTACGCCATTCAAAAGTTGAATATTGTGCTAAAAGCAGGACTTTGAACCAGACAATTTTCCCAAACAGTTCGCCCTAAACAGAAACAGTAGATGCAACGTTTTCAGTTTTAGGTTACACCCAAAACTTTGTCCTACAACCAGTTAGAAACAAAATTATTGTTCCTGAACTAGTTGATATGATTCCATGTAAGCCATAGTTGCTAAGTGAAACATTAACACTCTCAAATGGACTGTTATTTTAAACAACAAACACTGCAACCCACCAGAGCTATCAGGGGTTGATATTAAGGTAAATTTGCCATTGACCCATAGGGCAGACCTCCAGATCTATATACAGTACAGAGGAGAGTACAAATTCATTCCTACAAACAAACTACCTTGTGTTTTTCTATGTCTGGCTTACAGTTTGCATATGTCGGCATTGATTGACAGATTTGGCAAAAGACCTGATATTTCCTCTGCCTCTTGTTCACATTTTGAGCAATCTTGCCCAGATTTTGACCAGATGTTTCAAAGATACTTAAACGATAAAATGAATAAGAAAAAGCCTGCAAATTGTGTGAAGAATAGAAAAATTATAACTTTTTTTTGTGAGATATGAATTATCTTGCACTTAGGGGGACCACCTTTACAGGATGTTAAGGGCCCTGTGGATATATCTGATTTGTATTACTTCACATTTCTTTTGTTTGGCAGCCAACATTGTCAGGATGTGGCTTTATAATAAGTTTTGTAAAGGTTAAAAGTTTAAGTAGCAGCAATGTGACATGAAGTAGTCCTCAGTCTCTCCAGTCCCAGGATGAGATAAGAAACTAAAGGTTAAATGTAAAAAAAAAGTTTGCTGTTGTGGTAAAAACTGCAAACTCAAGCAGCTCCTGCATGAGTCAGTGGTTTCATACTCACCATGTACCCACTGTGGTGTTGACTCTTCAGATGATGGAGATTATAGCTTTCTGTTCTGATTTTCTGTGGCTGTAGAAATAATTCACAGATATATCATGTTTGTTGAAGCCTTGCTGTTTAGACATCCTACAGATGTGTGGAGGGTAAAATTAAATCACTGCTGCCTCGTTCTCTTTGGTCTGATCGGCTGGTCTGGCTCATACATATTTGAAGCACACTGCAGCCTTTAACAGCTCCATTGTGGCTGGTGGTCGGCTCAATTATTGAAGCCACACACCAAGAAGCACATTAAATACACATTCCCAAAGTGCAGTGCCCCTGTGGAGGGAGGCACAGCCACTTTGTTGCTGTTGCCGTGTTGGATGGGGATCGTGGTTTATTTCATTCCGCAGGAGGTGAAAAGTTTGGTGTGGCAGGAATTCAGCTCTGGACCAGCCAACTGCTTTACTCTCGTAAATGACAACTTATTAATCCATTTATTTTCTTCATCTTTACTCCATTTCTTTTCCCCCCATGCTCCAATGTAATCCCTTGGCTGAATGAGGTTGTGACAAATTACCTGTGGTGTAATTTCTGTTTCCTGGTTCTACATTAAAAAAGCGTTATAGCTATCTGAAGCATGTGTACTGCCCGAATAATATTATTGATCAGTCAGGTATCAGCAGTCTTTATTGTGGGCATGGAAGCAGTCCATATGCAGATTACAAACAGGCATAATGCCATCGACCTGAACTACATCCAGCCCGTGCTGGCAGTAATCTGACATTGATTTTGTTTTCTCTCTTAGCAGACGTTTGCATGCCCACAATCCTTTGGACCAAACATTTCTGAAATGACTCAGCCGACCTTCTTTTCTTTTTAAAAGCTGTTTTCTCCTCCTCCTGAAGACCTGACACAGCATGCATTTTTATTTTTGAAAATTCTGCAGCATGATCATGATAATTGAGTAAACTAGGGAGCCATTATCAGAATAAGAATCAAAAATACTTAATCAATCCCAAGGGTAGACCTGTCACAATTATGAATTTTGCTGGACGATAAATTGTCCCAGAAATTATTGCGATAAACGATGATATAGCCATTCTGATACCATTTTCAACTAATATAATAATAATGGTATAGTGCAAGTACTCCCTTTTAAAGATAAATAGCCTTCTTTTTTCTTAAGAATATTTCAGATTGGAATTATATTAGGAAAAAAAACCCACTGTAAATATCAAAAACAAATAATCAACACAACCAAAAACAATAAATAAAATGAACTGTCAGTCTCTGTCAACAAAAAATGCACTTGAATTAAAAACAGACAAAACTGAAACAATTAATAAAGTATAAAGTCTCTCCCTCAATAAAATTGCACTTTAATATATATTGAACATTCGGCTCAGACATTCAGATATTTAAAACTGCCAATCCAGTTAGGACCATTGTAAACAAAAAATGCACCTGAATAAAATCCACATAAAACCAAGATCAATATATAAAATAGACCCTGTTGCTGATAAGAAAAAAAACTCGGAGCGACACAGCAAAGTTTACTCATTACCCAGTGTCTTTGGTGAATAAAAAACTTATCAAGCCTTACAAACTTATCAAGCTCATTTTTAATTATTGTGCAGTTAATTGACTTATTGATTATTGCGACAGGCCTACCCAAGGGGAAGATCGTTGTTACTGTTAGGTTGTACTCTAAACAATAAGTACATATAAGGGCCTCTTGGCCACTGTGAAGCCCTTATATGCCCACCAGAACCCTGTGCCCTGTTTAACATCAGTGAACCCACCCTGAAGGAAGTAAAGGAGGTCATCAAATCTGCCCGGACAGCATCAGCTCCAGGCCCAAGTGGAGTTCCTTACAAGGTCTTCAAACAGTGTCCCCGCCTGTTGGAGCGTCTTTGGAAGATCTTCAGAGTGATCTGGAAAAAAGGGACGGTGCCGCAGCAGTGGAAGTACGCAGAGGGAGTATGGATTCCCAAGGAGGAGAATGCAAGCAACATCGAGCAGTTCAGGACAATTTCCCTCCTTAGTGTTGAGTGCAAGACCTTCTTCAAGATCATTTCCAATCGCCTCATGGGATTTCTCCTGAAGAACACCTATATTGACACCTCGGTGCAGAAGGGAGGAGTCCCAGGAGTTCCAGGGTGTATTGAACCCACAGGCGTGGTACCACAGCTGATCCGCGAGGCGCGAGAGAGCAGAGGCGATTTGGCAGTACTGTGGCTGGACCTCGCCAATGCTTATGGATCGATTCCACACAAGTTGGTGGAGTTGTCCTTGAGCAGATAGCACGTCCCAGAGAAGGTTCGCAATCTCATCCTCGACTACTATAACAACTTTAGTCTGAGGGTGTCCTCTGGGACTTCAACATCAGATTGGCATCGTCTGGAGAAAGGCATCATCACAGGCTGCACAATCTCTGTGTCCCTGTTTGCCCTGGCCATGAATATGCTTGTAAAGTCTGCGGAAGTGGAGTGCAGAGGTCCTTTGTCCCGATCTGGCACCNCCAGGCCCAAGTGGAGTTCCTTACAAGGTCTTCAAACAGTGTCCCCGCCTGTTGGAGCGTCTTTGGAAGATCTTCAGAGTGATCTGGAAAAAAGGGACGGTGCCGCAGCAGTGGAAGTACGCAGAGGGAGTATGGATTCCCAAGGAGGAGAATGCAAGCAACATCGAGCAGTTCAGGACAATTTCCCTCCTTAGTGTTGAGTGCAAGACCTTCTTCAAGATCATTTCCAATCGCCTCATGGGATTTCTCCTGAAGAACACCTATATTGACACCTCGGTGCAGAAGGGAGGAGTCCCAGGAGTTCCAGGGTGTATTGAGCACACAGGCGTGGTAACACAGCTGATCCGTGAGGCGCGAGAGAGCAGAGGCGATTTAGCAGTACTGTGGCTGGACCTTGCCAATGCTTATGGATCGATTCCACACAAGTTGGTGGAGTTGTCCTTGAGCAGATATCACGTCCCAGAGAAGGTCCGCAATCTCATCCTCGACTACTATAACAACTTTAGTCTGAGGGTGTCCTCTGGGACTTCAACATCAGATTGGCATCGTCTGGAGAAAGGCATCATCACAGGCTGCACAATCTCTGTGTCCCTGTTTGCCCTGGCCATGAATATGCTTGTAAAGTCTGCGGAAGTGGAGTGCAGAGGTCCTTTGTCCCGATCTGGCACCCGACAACCCCCGATTAGAGCATTCATGGATGATCTCACGGTAACCACAACATCAGTGCCCGGATGCAGATGGCTCCTTCAAGGCCTTGATCGACTCATCAGTTGGGCAAGAATGAAGTTCAAGCCCGCTAAGTCCCGGTCCTTAGTCTTGAGGAAAGGAAAGGTATCCGACCGCTTCCACTTCAGTTTGGGAGACACCACAATTCCATCTGTGTCAGAAAAGCCAGTGAAGAGCCTGGGCAAGCTATTCACCAGCGATCTGAAGGATACCACTGCTCGTCAAGCTACCAGCGATAACCTCAACACCTGGCTATCAGCTGTGGACAAGTCGGGACTTCCTGGGAAGTTCAAGGCCTGGATCTATCAGCATGGCATCCTGCCTCGTCTCCTCTGGCCGCTGCTGATGTATGAATTCCCCATGACTATCGTGGAGGGTTTTGAGAGGAAGATCAGCTCGTCCCTGCGCAGGTGGCTGAGCCTGCCACGGAGCCTGAGCAGCATTGCCCTGTTTGGGCACAACACCAAGCTGCAACTTCCCTTCAGCAGTTTGGCAGAGGAGTTCAAGGTTTCCCGGGCCAGAGAAGTCCTGCTCTACAGAGACTCTGCTGACGGAAAAGTGTCTTCAGCAGGTGTGGAGGTCAGAACTGGAAGGAAGTGGCGTGCCCAGGATGCAGTAGAGCGGGCAGAGGCGAGGCTGCAACACAGCACCCTGGTGGGGACCGTGGCTACAGGTCGGGCTGGGCTGGGCAGCAACCCGAAGCCATGCTACAGCAGAGCCAGGGGGAAGGAGAGGCGAAAGCTCATCCAGGAGGAGGTTCGCGCTGAGGTGGAGGAGGCTCGCCTGTGCAGAGTGGTGGGCATGAGTAAGCAGGGGGCCTGGACCAAGTGGGAGCACATAGCTGACCGCAAGATCACCTGGACCGAACTCTGGAAGGCGGAGCCACACCAGTTCAAGTTCTTGGTCCAATCAGTCTATGATGTCCTCCCAAGCCCTGCTAACCTGTTCACCTGGGGACTGATTGAGTCACCTCTGTGCCAGCTCTGTCAGAGAAGAGGATCACTAGAGCACATCCTCAGCTGTTGTCCAAAGGCCTTGGGAGATGGCAGGTATCGCTGGCGCCACGACCAGGTCCTGCGGGCAATAGCAGACACCATCTGCACTGGCATCAACACCAGTAGGCGGCAACACCCAACCAGGAGCACAATTTCCTTTGTCCGAGCAGGGGAGAAACCTCAACCCTCCAAGAAGACCCAGGGGGGCCTGCTCACAACAGCAAGGGACTGGCAGCTCCTGGTTGACCTAGGGAAGCAGCTGCGATTCCCAGACATCATCGCAGCTACGACTCTCCGGCCAGACATGGTCTTGATGTCTGGAGCCAGCAAGCAAGTGGTGCTCCTTGAGCTAACTGTCCCCTGGGAGGACCGAATGGAGGAAGCTCAGGAGAGGAAGAGAGCAAAGTATGCCGATCTGGTGGCAGAGTGCCGAAGGAATGGGTGGAAGGCCCGCTGTGAGCCTATTGAGGTGGGCTGCAGGGGTTTTGCAGGCAAGTCTTTACATCGGGTCCTGGGGCTCCTTGGGATTTGTGGACTGCACAGGCGAAGAGCCATTAAAAACATCTTGGAAGCGTCGGAAAAGGCTTCACGTTGGCTCTGGTTGAGGAGGGGGGAGGCGTGGCGTAGTGCGCTACCTGGACACAAGTCGGGGGACTGATCACCCCCGGCTGGGTCGCTCGGGTGAGGGTGTCTGATTAAGACCCGAAACACCCCATGAGCCTGGGAGAATCACTGATGATGTGTCCAGGTTGCACCATGAGGTGTATTACAGCACTAATCCATTATGGCAATGCCATTGACTTCCAGGAAGAGGCTGGATGACAACCCCGAAAGTGTGGTGACGATTGGAGAGACAGTGGACAGCCCGGAAAGACGGCAACCGGGGCAGTGAGGGGTAGNGCTGTGAGCCTATTGAGGTGGGCTGCAGGGGTTTTGCAGGCAAGTCTTTACATCGGGTCCTGGGGCTCCTTGGGATTTGTGGACTGCACAGGCGAAGAGCCATTAAAAACATCTTGGAAGCGTCGGAAAAGGCTTCACGTTGGCTCTGGTTGAGGAGGGGGGAGGCGTGGCGTAGTGCGCTACCTGGACACAAGTCGGGGGACTGATCACCCCCGGCTGGGTCGCTCGGGTGAGGGTGTCTGATTAAGACCCGAAACACCCCATGAGCCTGGGAGAATCACTGATGATGTGTCCAGGTTGCACCATGAGGTGTATTACAGCACCAAAAAAGCAGTAAGTGTTTAAATAGATTAACAGATTGCTGATTGTGAAATCAAAGGGACGTCTGTGAAAGTTATTGATGCAGTTGAGCAAGCCTGTTCTGTCATTCACGTTTTTCTTATTGAGCTGATGAAAATATAAACTTGACTCCACATAATCAAGGAGGAGGTGGCACGAGAAGCTTTCTGTACGGTTTAAACCAATTATTTCTTGAGTGAATGTGAAATGAGATCAACCTCAGTCTTTTGCTCTTTCTACCCTTTGTTGTGTGGCATGTTGTGCTCTTATTAGCCCTGATCAGAAGGACTGTGAAAGTGTCAGACTTTGAAAAAAACCCCAGCTCCCTCATTAAAAGGAAACCCTGTCTCTCACACAAAGAAACACAAATCTTCCAGCCTAAAAGAAATTATTAGTTCCAAACTTACTTAGTAATGAGCTTCACTGAGTTAATTACTGGCCAAATATACATAATCTAAAGTGATGAGGATTTTTTAAAGCATGATTAAATCTGCTTGTGCCAGATTACCCCTGAGGCACGGCTGACTTCATGAGTCATTGTTGTTGGAGGAAAGACGCTGCTACACCCCCAGTTCGCCTTGAATTAAAAACACATTGTGTCAGGGAAAGTTTTCGAACTGAACTCTTCAAAAACACTCATTTTGTGGAGGAAGAGGAAGCTGCAGTTGTGTGCGTAGCAGCGGATGTAGCCGGATGCCTGCTTAGCTGCTGTCCTAATTGAAGAGGTGTTGCTGTGCCCCGGGCGCTGAGCCATTGTCGAGACTCAGGACTCGCACAGGCCTCTCTGACTGCTCTCCAACATGTCATCCCGCGTGTCGTGAGAGAGAGGGAGCACCGTTGCCTGCAGGACAAACACACACAATCACATGTAAACTACCTAAAATTAGCAAAGTCTGGAAGGCAGAGGAGAAGTTGGAGCAATCCTGGTGAGGCTTTTGAATTAGTGAGTGGGCTAAAGTTGATATTTGACCTTTAAGGAGACAACTCTTGGTTGGATGGTTTCTCTGTTCTTTTACTTTAGAGATTCCCTGTTGAGCCAAAGCACATCTCCAAAGACTGTCATCACTCCGGTGCTCTAGTTGTTTTTTTTTTTCCTTTATTTTCTCCACCCAGTCTGACTGAGTTTATACCCCTCTTGTCTCTGGCTTTCACATTGTCAATACTCATCCCTGCCTGTGTTTAAACTGCTGAGGTAAGCAAGCAGATACCAATGCTAACTGCAAGAAAAAAATGTTACAATTAATCTGAACCATGCTTTTAGAAGAAGCCCTGAAAATCCTGTCCTATAACATATAATTAGTGTGAGGACATATTTGTGAAAGGGGTCAGATTGTCCAGTCTTCTAGAAAGATGACAGTCCAACAGAATCACTTTGCATGATTTGAGATGTTCATGATCCCGTGCAGTCTTCACTTTCAGCTGGTATCCTCTTTCCGTATGCTTGGGAAACAAACGTTAATGAAGCTGTCAGTCGCGATGGGCTTTTCAAGCTACATTACTGGGGATGTCCTGGTCCTGATCTCAAGTGTTGAATCGAGGCCAATTTTCTAATTGATTGTTTGTTCGCCAATCTACTCATCCGATCATTCACAGCAGCCGCCTTGAGCACAAATTGCTGCCAAACGCTAATGCGTCAGTATAACTGAGCGCTCTGAGTTCACCTACCCTCATAAAATTATAAATAAAATAATGAAATAAGGAAAGGTAGATTTATGAGGGGCAGCAGCTTTGCTTTGATACAGAACATGTTAACATAGCTCAACTGACACATCACAGCAATAACGTCTACTTAACAACACCCTACAGTAGCTCATGACATGATTCCTTTACTTTCCAGATTGGGATGATTCGGGTTAGTCGAGGCTAATCCGGTTTGTGGAAAAACAAACATTTCAGTGAAAGGAAAAAAAGAACAAGTTAGCTGCAACAGTGTCTGAAATCTTTTTTTCAGGTCTCATATCGTCCTGGGAAAGTTGACTTGCGCATTGGACCGCATGCACACAAGTTCAAGGGGCCTCACACAGGAGAGCATGTCAAAGTGTGTAAAAAAGATTAAATGACTATAAGATCAAAAGCAAGCTGGACTTAAACATTGAATGAAGTAGTTAGAGACATATTAAGCTTCTACTTTATACTACTATTGAAACAAAAAAGTGAGCTGCTTCACTTTCTTACCTCTTTGTCAAAGTTTATCTCTGCAAAACCAGACATTGGATTGAATTTGAGTATTGGAAAATATTGGACACTCAAAAATTGGATCAGTATCAGAGGCAAGAATGCTGATTGGTTCTCCTCTAAGAATCACTAACTCATGATCGCTTCAAAATATTCAGAGATTGTTTGAATAAGTTCCAAACCCTGCTGTAGACAAGGAGATCGACACCCATAAAAATGATTGTCCAAAGCTGTCGTAGGTTTGTTAGACATATATGTTGATCTCATAGTGCCTCACCTGTTCTACCAACAACTAGCACTTGAGCTTTTTCTTTTTGATGGGATGATTTAATAAAAGTTTTGGTAGTCAAATGGCATATACCAAACAGCTCTCAGATGCTCTACTTTCATACATTTGTAGGCCAATAAAAACAAAAAGAAAAGAAACCTTTTCACAACAAGAAAACGGTCACATGAAAAATTTGAATTTCCATCATTGGATTATTTCCAAAATACTGGAACGCGACTCATCCCTGAATGTCAGAGCAGCCTCATGTTGTCTGTACATCTGTGCTATCAGAGAGGAGCAGCTGGATCCTTTAACTCTACTTTTATGGAGCAGAAAAGGAACACATTTGTTCACCTTTTAGCAGATCTCTTCAGATCAAAGCTCTTGTATCAATCAACATGTTTCCTTTTTGTTACTAACACCTCTGAGTCACTTGCAAAGGTTGCCTCAATTTTTTTTCCTCTTTTCAAGAATATTTTTAGTTCTGAACATGATGCCGGTGTCACAGCTTGAAGTCGGCATGAATGTTTG
This sequence comes from Thalassoma bifasciatum, assembly GCA_008086565.1. Classification (NCBI taxonomy): domain Eukaryota; kingdom Metazoa; phylum Chordata; class Actinopteri; order Labriformes; family Labridae; genus Thalassoma; species Thalassoma bifasciatum. Next base: position 101,383 of record RPOG01001486.1, read on the forward strand.
AGCAGACTTGTTGTGTGCACAGAGGCATGATATTATTTTTTTCTTCATTTGGCACATCCTGGGATTATAAACCTATCAGAGAAAATAGTGAAATTAGCTGGGCCAGGCAAGTAACTCCAGGCTATTGCTACCAAGCAGTACGTTTGTATTAGCTACACATTCACAAATGCCCACTCCTGGTTATTCCCGATTAATAAGTTGAAAGCATACCGGATGAGAAGTTGTCATAATTAACAAAATTAAAACTTTATTTTAACAACCATCTGATCGATAAAGAAAATAACCTCCACATGAACCTTTCATACGACTGAGCAAACGTCATTTTTTTAGTCTCATTTATAACTTTATTCTTCCTGCTGTTAGCCAAAGATATAGCACTTGTAATTCTATTGATATTCACCTTCTCTTGAATTACAAATACAACCAGAGAAAATAATTATCTTGACATGGAGCAGTAGACACACACACACACACACACATACATACAAGGGGAAAGGTGAATATCCAGTTGTGTAATGAGGAAGGTAAGTGGACATCCTATCTAAATAATGACTTTTAATGAGTCTCTGCTGTTCTGATTACTGTTGCTTCAGACTGCATGAAGACGTAACTGTATCCTCATGAAGAGGATGAGGGCGCGTTTGTGTCTGTGTAAACTATCCCTGTGTCTAGTCTGTCGTCAGATAAACAATGACACAGAGAGCCAACATCTCTGCATGGCCCCCTGGAGGAGTGGCTGTTAGTTTAGGAAAGCAAAAAGAGTTTTTACTCGTAAAGCTCAAATTTTTGATTCCCAGAAGCTGCAAATTTTCAAAATGTATTTAATTTTAAACATTTGGGGGAGGTTATGCCTTCATTTTGAGAGGGTAAGAGCAGAAGGAGCAGGAAACTGAGAAAGTGGACACCCAGCTTGTAGATCGTGGCCTCTTTACATTCGGAACACGTGTTTACCACTGGGCAAAAGCAGCACTCTTGTGATTTCTTTTTGATTAACTGCCCTGCTCTACTCTTCAACATTTCGTGATGAATATCTCTGAGGAGATTACTCTGTCAATGGCTGACTTGCGCTGATAATAACGCCAGACTCACATCAGATCTGTGTCTGTTCCATCTCCGCTCCATCGCATCTGGACTGCGTGCTCTCTTTGCTGTCAACACACACCAGCTGCATGTTCAGTCCAGCAATGAGCAGGAACATTGGACGGCCGACTCCGGGTCTGGCTTCACACATTATGTCACTTAATGAATGCCGTAGAATATTGCAGTCAATTGAAATTCAATCTGACGTCCACAGACGGTTTATTTGGAAATCATCAGATGTTTGAATGTTGCTTTTGTGCACCATTTGCTGTCCTGCTCCGTCTGCTCAGTGAAAATTGATGCATCGTTGCTCCTTTATATGGCTAAAATAAAAGTCCTTCGTTGTTTCTGTCGTCATTGTGATTTAAAAAGAGTAGACACAGTTGTTAATAGATGCCTTTACCCAACCACTAACCATGAGTGAAAGAAAATATTTTTTTGTGTTATAAATTCTGCCTAGGTATGTAAACTTCTGAGCACAACTGTATGTTTTCTTCTACATGCTACATCAATCCAAAACTAGACTATTTCCAGGGAAATCGTGAGAGGGGCTCGGGCAGCTACCAGGCATTTTTGCACTTATTGTGCATACTTTAGTGTGTGTGTGTGTGTGTGTATGTGTGTGTGTAGTTTTGTAAGGTTAACCCTGGAAGGCTGGAAATGTGACTTAATCGCGAGTGAAAAAAGGGTTGATAAAGGACCTCAGCCAAGAATCCTCACCACTGATTGAACTGAAGTCAATGAAGGCAGGAAGCTGGGTTTGGGTGACAGTTGCTTTCTTCCAGGACTGTGCTTACAATTTTTCGTTGAAATCTGACTTCTGTGAGAAGCACAACAAAATTACCTTCGTTTTAAGGTCCTTTTAGTGTCAATAGAGTGAAGTTTGTGGCTTGTAGGCTGTTGGATTGTAAGACTTTCTTCCTGAATTACCCCAAAGTCCAGCACTCTGTGTGATGTCATCGCTCACTCTAAACAACTGATTTACAGAGGGTTTTTGTCAAAGCAGGGGGGTTTTGAGGGCTCCCCTCCCAAAAACCATAAACTCCATTGTCATGCCTCGTATATTCCTGAAAAAGGATAAAAAAAACCCTGCTTTTTGAAGTTTGAATGAACTCTCTCGGTGGAAGTATGGCGAGGAAGAAGTGCTGGGAAAAACTGTGTTATTTTGGAGTTTTTGGAGGGTTTCCCATTCATTTTCCCATTTACTTTTTATGCAGTTTTTTCCTGCAAGCTCAATGTTTATCAAATGTAAAGGTTTTTCTGTCCTTGTTAAATCTTGTGTTATGTCATGCAGCTCTTAGCCAGCCATGTTTCCAGCTCCCAGTGAAGCATAAAATCTACCAGTTAGCTCTAATATCATTATTTAAAATTAATCAGTCTCTACTGAAATGAACAGCCAAACATAATAAATACTACCTCGTTCATTTGCAGACAGACTCATTCAGTGTTTGGAGCAAACCACATGGCTCACTTCATGTTAACTGGATTGATCACAGGCATTAAGTGAAGTAATTAAAGAGAGTTAAAGCATCCTGTGCCATACTGTGCCAAGTAATGATGATATTTTCTCAACCATGTGCAGTTATTGAGCCCTGATGTTTCAGAGAACTGCAGTAATGTTTATATCAGACATCTATTAGCTGTGATTAGTTCTTAGTGAGGGTTAAACATTTCATTGAGTGGTCTGTTTACATGTTTCTCTCCTCTCACCCATCACGTCACCAACTGTCATCTCAGCTCTGAAGGTCACTGTGTTTGATCCGACAGGTTTGAATCACTGTCGTAGTGCAGATAATAACAGTCTTTCTGCTGCCCTCAGACTTTGTATTCCAGTTCACATTATCTTTTATTTACACCTGCTTATCTCCACTGAGAGAAAGGCTTCCATTGATAACCTGTCTGACCTTGTAGACCCCAATTTGAAACCTTTTGCTCCCCTGTGTCGTCGTGTACTTATCTGGACCTTTAAATCCTCCATCTGGTCAACAGCTGATCATTATCTGACCAAACCACCTTCACACACAGCTGGACCCCACTCTATGGATGGGTAGTGTGTTTTAGACAGGGAAAAAAGCTAATGGAAGAGAAGACACAGAGGACTTTAGTATCAGTGTGAAATATTACTGTGATTTGTTGGTGAGATTGTTTTAGAGCTGCAGGAGGATTTAGGAACAGAAGAACAAGCTTGTAATTAATTTGGTTTCCTCCTTTCTTGTTGCTGTCACTTCCCCTCAGCTCTATCCTCAGCACCAGGGTCACTACATCTCTGTGCTTCTGTTTTTATTTTTAGCAAAGGACTCATGAAAGAAACACAGATACAAACAGGTTTTCGTTATATGTGCCTACAAAACTTTTTCCTTTCTGAAAGAAACTATACACCCAATACTTTCAATTCAAAAAGTGGAAATGCTTTGATGTCCAAACCATTGATGTTACCCATTGGATACTAAGCTTAGTAAGGATTATGGTGGACACAGTTGGAATGCTGATTCTAAATAATGTCCAACAACAAACAGAGATGTGAAGTTCATAGCCTTCAAGACCCAGCAGTTACAATAAAGTGTTTTAGACAGAAACTGGATTTGGGCTGGTTTTCATTGAGGAGGGCTGGTTTTATGTTGTGTTTGGGCTAAAAACTGTCAGTCGGATTTACTAACTCTGTCAGCCAACCTGCCCTTAGATCATTTACGTGAACATCATCTTGAAAAAAAGAAAGATGAAAAAAGGACTGCTAAATTGAACTATATTTCTACAAACAGAGGTTGCGTATATAAAATTCAGGCAAATGCTTTTTAATGAGGTGTTCCTGTTCAGACTAGAGATAGACTGTTATGGTTCCTTCAGGGTCAATACCCATAATTGAGACTGATAACCTATATCTGGAGCTGATATTCATTTGCAGTAAAAGTGAAAATACTTGCGCCAAAATATTAAAAAGTACTGTGAGGATACTACTCTGAAAACTTTGTTTGAATGCTTTCAAGTACATGTTAAGGGATTTTCCAAGAGATCACACTCTCATCTCGAGATAAATGCTTGACTCTGGCTGACACAGAACTTACATCTGTTCTCTGAGCTTCTGTACTAAGCAAAACTTTTTCTCCTCCCTGCTGTGAGCACTGTGCATGCACAGCTTTCACTGCTGTTTCGCTGTTACCTGTGCCGAGTGATACTGATCAGATGATGCTGTGTGTGGGACAATGCTGGAGACAGAGGAGTGACAGAGGGGCTGCGTGAGAGCCGAAGTAACCCAGTTTTTAATTGATTTCTGATTGGCTCATCATTGATTAGAAAAAGGCCAATGCCAATAAAGGCATTAAAAGCCAAATATGGGACAGTCAGCCAAACATGGCATCAACACAGAAAGTTGGTTGTTATTTCAGAAAGGGTGATGCATGATGCCATGAACTCCATATCCATCCTCTAAATCCTGACTCTTGACATGTGTGACCGTTTGGCAACACAGCCAGTGATCCATTTTTTCTGCTGTGATGTCCAAAAGCTGCAGGGTTGTTGAAAAAAGCATCCATTTGTTAACGTTTTTTGTTCCCTGGCTGTGTTTGGATTTGGTCTGATTGGGTCAAACCTCAAAACAGTAGTATCAATGTGGACATGCAAACCTTGGTTTTGGTTTGCTTTACAACCTTGCTCCTATAAATGGATCCTTACCTTTATTCAAATGTGAACATCACATCCATTCAGTTAAATCTCATAGGGTTTCATTTCTAATCAGGCAGTTTTGGACACAGTGTGTCAGCATTCAATGGTGCAGGTGCTGCTTTTCTGTACGTATGCCAGAGAAAGATAGACTTCCCTGCCCAAAGAGGAGCTCTGCTGCTCTTTTACTGTCAAACCAGCTTTCACAAGCAGTCTGATAACTTCAGAAGCTCACAATGGTTTGAATGTCCTGGTGTGCTTAAAGATATAAAACTGGAGGCAGTGTTGCTTCAGTGAAATCTCCTAATGTTAAGTCGTTACTGTGTTGCTGGTAAAAATGACAGATGACTCTGTCGGTGAAGTTTCTGTGCAGAGAAATAAGGGGAAGCAAAGGGTAGTCCTAATGTTTTCTGTGGTACCATAGATTAAAATAACTCCAGAGATAGATAACAGCAATAACTGTTAAAAAGAAATAGGGAAGGATATCATCTTACTCAGCATGACCTTAAAAACAGTTCAAACTGATGAACTGAAAATCCTTTGAAACATCAAACTTTTACTTTGCTGTAGACAAAAAATCTTAACAAGAAATGAACTTCAAAGAGAGTACACTGAAGCATAAAAAGCCAAAGCAGCACCAGACACATCTGACCTTGTGAGATCTCAAAAGATTTGAGAAATTTACGGTTTTAGCCTCCGTGCAAGGAAAGATACAGAGACTTCTAAGGATACTATCAGGGCAAGTGAAGGACGATACCAATGAAGGGTTTCTTTATCTTTTCTCTTGCTAATGGATCTTACTCTACCTGATAGATGCAGGAGGATGTGGCAGAAAGAAAAGGTCTTGAAGGAAAGCAGGAGAAAGCTCAGAACAACAAAATGAAGAGGCCTTTCTGGTCCCTCTGTATGAGAAACTGAGAGCTGACTAAGAGCAGGATGTGTCTGAAGTGTCTGTTATCCTTGTGTCTGCACTTTACACAGAGTATGACATGAGTGGTATTATAATTTAGTGGAATCATGCCCAGAAATAAACATCTGAGGTAGATTTTAAAGACAGAGGAACCTGTTCTGATGACATTCCTCTTAAAAAAATTGTATCTAGTTTGCTTTCCAGAGCTTTCTGTATCCATAATGCTCTTAAAGTCACCCCCTGTATGATAATGTTGTGTGTCCTCAAGGTCCAAAGCTTGGTTTTAACTGTCTTGCTAATAGTTACTAATAGTAACCATAACCAGTCAACTCCATCTATCTCTACTGTTTTCTCACTCACCATTGGAAACCTAGATCTTTGACTATCATTATTGGCGTTAAGAACCATGGGTAGCACTCTAGTTTAACATCCACAGAGGGAATCATGCATTTGTTGACGCTTTGAAGCATTGATATAAAGTACAGCATTTTCAGCATCTTGCCAGACTGTCCATTACCTTTTTGTTTCATGTCTAGCCTTTAGAGGTCTGGGTATACGGTGACTTCCACTACAGAGTCATGTCTGTTTTTAATGCATCGCCATCTTGAACCTAAAGATCTTTGCCTCTTATTATTGTTTTTTGACCTTGACTCCTTGAGTTTTGTTCTGATTCTTTGAACCTTTTATAGCCGTGATGTACTCTAGATGACACAGTAGTGAGAGGTTTGCACCGTTGCCACACAGTAAGAAAGTTCCTGGTTCAGTTCCTTTGGCAGGAACCTACGTGTGTGTCAAGATTACATGTGAAGGTTCCCTCCTTGTTTATCTACTTCCCCCCACAGTCCAAAACTGTGCTCCTCAGGTTGACTGGTTCATACTAGGTGTGAGTGTGTGCTTGAATGGTTGTTCATCTACATGTTGGCCCTAAGATAGGCTTGGCGCACCCCACCACAGTTTGAACATTTTAGGGCTGCAAGGATTAGTCGGCATTATCGATTATGTTGAATATGAAAATAAGTTGCTTTTGAGGAAAGGAAAGAGAAAACTCAGGTGTCCCAGGTGACTATTTACTATGAGAGAAGTTTTGTTTTTGTTTAAGGAAACTAAATGATAATATAAAGACAATTTGGAGTGAACACTTTGTGGTGATGTGATATCATGCAAATCCATGATCAACCTGTGTTGTGTATTGAACTTGCAAACATGGACCAAGCACTTAGAGCAAATCAGTGGTGAAAGGTGGATACATCTTCACATCGACATTCAAAGATTCAACCGTGACTAAAAGCCAGCCTCATTATGACAGGATGGGAGTCATTTTTTTGGGAAAATTTGCTTACTCATGGCTGACAGCTGACTCCCATTATCTGAGAGCGGCAGGTGGCAGGCAGTGACTTTTAAGGACAAAGTGGACCGAGGCACTGGAGCGAGAATGAATGTTTAAAAGGTAGATTGGATTGTGGATGTGGCAGAGTGAGCTTGACAGAGTGCCAGAGAAGTCAACAGACCTGAAACTGAAACAAATGCTGTTAGGTGCGCGGATGTTATGTGCTCTCAGAGCTGACAGAAACATGGCATTCTGCTATGATACACACAAGCAAGCACAGGAGTGGGCCATCAATCTACCCGTCTGTGGGGCTGAATGTTGTCACCTGTGTAAGTTTAGGTATTTGAGTAGACCTTCTCTGTCTGTCTGCATTCATAAACTGGAGTACAACAGAGAAGTGAGCTGTGTCATGGTGAAGGTTATTCAGCTCAGGAGCAGATATTCTGGTGTGAGTATGGAAATATAGAAAACATCATTTGCTCTAATATATAATGACACAGTTGGGGGAAACAATTAGTACACAGCAGCAGTGAAGGGGTCACAGAGCTGTAGTTAAAGATCGTTACAGCCAATAACCTCATTAGTTAAACTCACCAGGGTCAAGAGGCTGAAAGTACAAACACATACTAGAGAAATCAATCAGTCATGAATACACAGTCATGGTTCACTCTCAGGGTCAAAGCTGCTTACTTTCTGAGGTGTTTCTGCAGAAGAAACTAAGACAGCTCAGGACTAAAGGTCACATGCTACAAGCTGACCTGACTGTAATTAAAAGATTTTTCTTCTCGAATAAGATTGTTATTCTCCTCAGTTTCAGTTTTAGATGCATGTATAGAGATGTGATGGGAAAATGTGGTCATGCAAACTGCAATGAGGGAACGCCAAAGACACTTACACAAATTACTGTAAGTGTTCATTACCCTACACATTGCATCAACAATGTAAGGAACCTTGGAGGAACCTTGGAGGGGAGCAAACTTTAAGCTTTCCTGAATGCACTGTAAGGCACTGTTCGATATAAGCAGCCGTTCATGATAAAATATCAATGAGACATCCGTGACAGTCTGTAAAAAAGACTGCACTGTCACACACCACGTTAGCACTGCAGATTTCTGTGGTACCTTGAATGCTGCTTGAACTCTGCTGTCCATTTTGGGACTTGGTGCTTGGTGCTTTATTGGCACTGCCTTTTTTTGGATCTTTGTGGTAAATTTTCAATCACTCAGTGTAACGTGTTATGAACTGTTGAGGTTGATGTGTGAAACCTCTGTTTAGAAACGGGCAATGCCTCGCATCCAAAAAGCAACTTTAACCCAGACTTATGATGATGATTGTATTACATGGATGTTTCTGCATCAGTATGGTTTTTTGTACAGAAATCATTATGCAAATGAATTTGCCAGTTGAATAGCTATTCATAAGATGCAGAGAGTTTTTTTTTTTTCCTGTTTTGGCAGATGTGACCGGAAAGAGCTCAGAGAAACTGCAGCAGTGCTGTCTGGGACTGAGGACACAATGTGTCTCAGTGTTTGGACTTAATTTGTTTTGTTAATTTACTGCACATTAAAGATTAAAAAGAGGATGTACTTTGCACAGACTGGGCAATGAAGCAACGAATCCAAACTGGATTATACATGTTAGCAGAAAAGAATGATAATAGGATTGAAACAAATCAAAACTCATATACATAATGTGACGCATCTCCCAGAATGCTCCTGTCTCCAGCTACAAGCACATACAAACATCATAAAGGTCCACGTGCACTCACAAGCTTCTGAATATGAAACAGTCAGAGCATTTACAGTGTGATTGTGTTTATTTTTGTGTGTATATGTAAAAGCAGTTTTGTGCAGTCATGTGTGCCTTTTGTCAAAATGCAATCTAAAATTCTCCTGTCTCTGCAAAAAGCACAGAGGGGATTAGTTGGAAGAAAACCGCAACACAAATTATTATCTTAATCCGGCTTCTCCGGTGAAAATAATAACTCTATTGTCCTTTCCCTTTTTTATAGTCCTTCTTCACTTATCACTGCCTTGCACATTGCTGTTTCTTTGTTCCTTTTTTGAAAGAAAAAATATACATATGAGCCATTAATTACTGTTAATCGAGTTTCTCTGTGCGTTTGGAAAATGAGAACACTTTGACTTAGAGCTTTTTGTTTCTGGGGGTCAATCAAAGCCGGTTCCTTGGGATTAGACGCTTCCTTTCCTCTTTTCCAGTGTCATGACTACAGTAGCTGTTAAATGAGCCCGGTGCTCTCAGGAACGTGACTCCAGAGTTTGCAGCCCGGCAGGTGTGTGTTTGGACAGAAATAGCCGGCCTTGTTACCACAAATAGCTCCTGTAACGCATGACTAGGCCTGAGCTGTCCTCTCTGCACACAGAGGCCGTGTTGGTTCAGTCTGTCACTGGGCAACATTCCCTTCAGAGTCCCTCCATCCTGAAAAGCACCTCTGCAGTTCAGGAGAAGAGAGGGGGTATTAAAACAGAACGGATCATATGCAGCAGTGATAGGTACAGGAAAATGTGACAATGGATTTCTTCTAACAGTCCTGTTTAAATTTGTTTCAGTCAGGTGGTTCCTGAAAACTAAATGTTTGCCAAAGCAAAGGGATGGTTTTGTGATCAGTGGTGTTTGCAGGAAGAGATGGTTTAAGTGCTTCACCAGCGTTAAACTTGATGTACTTGTGTTAATTAGTGACCCAGTAGTTTTACCAGTATAGCCCGTTCTGTAATGAGTTTCCTCCTTTCCATAAAGTTAAATATGAACTAGTTTGTCCAGGGGAATCCACTGGGAGGACAACTCGTGTTTTATAACCCCATAGTCTGCTAATGAGTGGACATTTATTTAGAAGCTTTTGTATTATTCAGAGAGCGGACTGAGAAAAAGGAGAAACAGAAAGCAGTGAAAAACTTCCTCTGTGTGTTTAATCAAACCTCTTCTGCTCCTGAACAAAGTTGTTCTTTCATACTTTTACTGTATCATCCTCTTACTGCTGTGTTCTGAAACAGCAAGGTTTCTGCCATCATTTTAAGTAGATAACATTTGCTTTTCATATCACAGCTGGAGAGAAATTAGTACTTCTCTTAATAGCAGTAACATGATCAAAAATATGTTTCTCAGGAACAACAGACACATTGGCTCAACTAGTCTCTCCCTCTCCTCATTTGAGCTCTGATTTGTCCAGCGTGACCTCATCTGATGGGAACCTCTCCTTACCTTTATGTTACCACACGCTGACCTGAGGCAAAAGCTCAAGTTGTATTTGTGAGTATTAGTTAACCCTCAGGCTTACAGAATTACAGCGGTATTTAATTGGTTGATCAGTTAGATCACTTTTGCTACATTTCACTGGCTCCAGGGCAGCTTCAGGTTCCTTCATTTGTGCATGTAGTAGCTTTTTTTGATAGCAAGAAGAATACACACAGTCTGACACACCATCATTAAATAACCATAAGTCAAAACTACTCAATAAAATTATGATTATAAATGAATGAAAAGCACAGAAGATTTATCATAAGGCTACTCTACACACCTTCTTCCCTCTTAAGGTTCGGGAGCAAAGTTATGATCAAACCTTGGTGTTTGAGGCCCCTCCAATGTGTTTTGATCAGTTCATAGAACAGATTCAGGGATTTCAAAAACATATGAATAGGTAGAGGTTTGAAAGCTACACACTTGGATTCCGAACATCCATTGTTGTAACTTAGTGTCCATGTTTAAAAAATGAGAAGGCAGAATAGCCCCTCTTTAATTAGTGCCACTCAGTTTGATATCCTTATGGCTGCAGCTGAAATATTGTGTCCCAAACTGTCTCGTGTGCTACGTGACGAGTTATTTTAGTCAGACATTGTGCACAACTGACACAAAAGTGATGAAATGAAGTCAAACCACTGAGGCTTCTACCTGCAGTCGTGGTTCCCAGCTCTGGTAGCTCCGATAACAAACAGAAACTTGCACAGTCCGCACTAGTTAGCTCAGCTCTCAAAACTAAGAGCCAACAAAGTCACACGGGAAACTTTCACACATCTTAGAAAACACAGAGCGACTCCCCAGAGCTGAGTCGTTGTGCCTGCAGACTGTCAGAGCTGAGTCAGCACCTTGATGCTCTCTAACTGTCACTATCCATCCTTGTCCCTGTCTCAGAGTCTCTACCTAATGTAATTTCTCTGCTCGACCTGATGGGAAATACCTTGAATTTAGCCTCCATAAATCTTCCACACTGACTCAAGGCTGCTCCGTGCTCTGTTTTGGACTAACCCTCCATTGTCCTTCGATCTCTAATCTCATGCTCTTGTCTATGCAGCTGCTGTCCTCCGGATAAACCCGCTCAGGCTATTACAACTCTGAACCTGCACCTGAACAGACACGCTTACATAAATTGATTGACTCATCCAGCCTGAGCAGCTTCACATCTTCCCAGAGCGACTTCATAGTCCAACGCTGACATCCTCGGGCTACGTCCTCACCCGTCTTAGTAATTGAATTGTTTGATCTTGAATGACTTTTTGTGTAAACAAAGGGTCTGTGGGAAGAAAGAACAGCTTCCTCCTTCGGGTATTCTGGTAACTTTGGGGTCTTTGAAGTGCAAACCTGGCCCCGACACTCACCAGACAGGAGGACGCTGCAGGAGAAGGCCAGGTCCTGTCTGGTTGTAGGTCACATGAGAAAGTTAGCCTGATGAAAAAAACACCTTTTTATTCTGCGAGATGGGTGAGAGAAGCACTGATGCGGTGAGAGAACGAAGTGAGCTTTCCATGGACCCGAAGTCGTGGATGATGCATGATGAGAGGGGGAAGACAAATAAAAGAGATGGCTCCATGAATGATGCATAGCTTCCTCTCTTCATTATACCCTTCTGGGCAATTTGATTACGCAGGTAAACATACAAGGCTGTATAAGTGAAAGATGAAATGGAAAAGAGAGGCAGAGAGGGAGCGGTGAGGAGAGGAGAGGAAGCGGGTGTGGTGCTTTGGGCATGAAAAATGGATTGGATTGCTTGCTAAGAGCTCAAAGTGAAGTTTTGTTGTCTCTGTGTGCGTGTGTGTGCTTGAGCTGATAAAGTTGAGGGAGAAGGAGGGGGCAGTTGAAAAAAAAGAAGAGATGAAAATGTGAGATACTCAGCAGGAGGCTTTGCTAAGAAGTTGTCAGTAGTTTTGATTCTCTGTTGCTGCTGTCAGCATGTTTATACTTAACTGCTGAGGCCTCATTCAGACAAATAAAAAGCTTTTTATTTTGCTGATAAAGAGCAGCTCTAAGTCTCTCCAAAGATACTAGTCTCCATCTGCCAGCAGCCAGCGAACGGTTGCAGCGACTATGATTTAGCATTCTTTGGAAGTGAAGGAGCTTTTGGGGTTAGAGGGAGCTTTGGATGGTCACTGATTTGTGCCAGGCTCTTTGTCCTCAGTTTGTGATCACAGTCGTGCCTCTCGTGCCACCACTTGACATCTGATGTATGTGAGAGAGCTGAGAAGGAGGTGAACATGCATGAGTTTGTAGTGTTGTCTCACTCTCCTCTCACCTCGCTGTTGTCAGCGCGGGAAGATGAGCTCTTTTGTTACTCTCGATAATAAAGCCATTAATCACGTTCACTGTTTGCCACACTGCACCCGCTGCAAGATGTCTCACTCTGACTGTCCCATGATGCAGCAGCAGACGCGGCTCAGTGGAGAGGAACAGAACAGGTCCCAGTTCTGTGCTGTGCTTTGTGTGAGTTTAAGTGTGTGTGTGTGTGCTTGTGTCTCTGTACATGTACAGTATCTGAAATTATGTTGGAGTTTAGACAAGAGCAGGAGCACTTGGAACTCAAGGCCAATCATTATTGGCGCTCTGTTTGCCTTGGTGTTGGTCCATACTCTATCTTTGGAAATGTTAGCAATCAGTTATTGATTAATTATTAACACAACTTAGACTTTAAAACAACACCAAATGCATTTTCTCCCATAAATCCCACGTTTTACACATAGACTGTATATTCAGTGAATGGCCATTACAGTTGTCTCTAACTGAGGTCTCCACAAAAACTGCTCCCCCTGGTGACTAGCTGCAGTATAGGTCAAAGGAGGCTGAAATGCAACAATACTTTTGCATTTCACCCTTAAACGGGGCCTAGATCTCCCACTTTGGCCAAGATTTATGACTTCAGTCAGATCTGCATGCATGTAAACAAAGTGACTCTTATCAAATGCATCGTTGAATGGACTCATGGGAAATTAAACAAAGGTTATCTCATTGGAACACCTGTCCTTTAACTGCCAGCCTGACAGCTTGCAGTGCATAGTCTCAAAGTAGTGAAAAGTTTTGTGTGGATGTGACAATTTAATACAAGAGGACAACTTTGTGTTCTAGAGGGTTTACAGGGCACCATGCCCTCTTTGAATTGAGTTTCCCCTCGGGATCAATTAAGTAGCTGTTTGTCTTGAGATACAATGTTGTGCGACTATTAAGGTAAGGCAAGTTTGTTTGTTGTTTTGTATTTAGAGTTTAGTTGAATAGAAAAACACCTAAAAATCCTAAGTCCTAAACCACATACAAATTTATGACCTGTCCGAGTGTCACCCATAGGCAGTCGCTTTATGGACTTGTCTGTGAAAATGCCACTCAGTGTTTCAGGTTTTCTGTTTTACCAGCATCTTTCATTTAGAACAACTCTGTGCTAGGTGCTTTGTTTCATGTGTCATAGTATTGGACATATGTAAATACATATATTTATGCAGGATTACCATGGCCTGTTCATTATGGTATTTTCTGTTTCTGTTTGTTGTCTGTGTGTGTGTGTGTGCTTTTGTAAACAGCTGACAGTGAGCACATAGTGACAGTGAGAGAGCGAACACATGTAGGAGAAAAGCCAATTAACAGAGACAGGGGTGCTGACAATGTTGTACAACATTTAGAGGAAAAGGTTAAAAAAGACTGAGATGACTTTCGTTTGTGTCGCTTTGTTTTCTCTACACAACGCTTGCAAATGAACACACACACACACACACACACACACACACACACACACACACACACACACACACACACACACAAACTCTCTCTCTCTCTCTCTTCAGGTGGTGCGAAAGTTTAACAGCATCATGTTCTGAAGTCAGGAGCTCGGCAGCAAACATGGTCACACTCCAGTCCCCACACTGGCTAATGTGCTGTTATTTAGCCATCAATCCTCTTTAGCTTATGTCAGCTGGTTTTTCACAGCTCCATGGTCGTACATAAGCAAGGAGAGATTTTCAATTATTGCACATTATGGTTTGTGAAGGTTGTGGTCGAAGTGACCACAATGTAGATTTAGACTCTTAAAAGTGTCCTCTAGTGAACTCTTTAAATATTAAATGCATATTTATTTTGGAGGGTAAAACAAAAATAATCTGCACACCAGCTGCTTTACAATCAAAATCTACACAAAAATGAAACAATTTTCAGTAAATATAACGCGACAAACCCCTTTCAGAAGAGCCTTTAAATGGTGTCAATGCTGTGGCTGGAAGTTATTCTGTCCATTAACATGGTTGACTCGTACTGTAAAGGCACTCGGATTAGATGTAGGTCGAAAAATTGACTTGTGGTCAATACAACTTCATACAAGATCACTGGAAAACCACAGCTGCTGCTCGATGACAGGAATATACGTAACACTAAAGAGAAATCCACTTCCAGTCTTGTCCAATCCATCATACTCTCAGTTTAATCATCTGACTCTGATGAAGAAGTAAAGGAGCATTATCTCTACCTAATGGGGTTTGAATTTGCATAATCTGATGCCCAACTATTTGTCTTTTGTTCAATTTAACCTTTATTTAACCAGTAAGAGACTTGTTGAGATTAAAAATCTCTTTATCAAGAGTGTTCTGACCAAGACAGGCAGCAGCTCAGTCACAACAGATATAAATACAAATATCTAACAACAATTTTATATAACTACCTGCATGTTTCAAAACGTCACAAGATATATAATACATAATACAAAACATCTTCAGAGAGATGCGTCTACCTCCAAATCATCCAGGATCCATTTAAAAGCATCCAATGAGCACAGTCTGTTCAAAGCCGTTCAAGCTGGACGGAGTAGAAACAAAGAGTAAAAGAACTTGAATTTCTAGTCTCTGATTTCTTGTTCGGTTACATTTTCATGACTTCATGACATCTTATTTGTGTTGGCATATTTGTCCTCATTCTATTTTCCTTTCTCTCAGAGTTTAGGCATTTTCACACCTTTTAACAAACACGAGTCAAGTGTCAGAACTTTGAACTACGACTGCGTACTATTTTTTTTTAGTATTGTTATTGCAATATTCGCATACGCAATATTCATATTACATGAATACTGTGCAATATTCATTGGGATATAGTTGAGCCTTCCAGTTAATATAATGTTGTCTGTCTACACCCCATTATGTAACGAATAGATCTAAATGAGCATCTGTTAAAACATTTTGCCACATTACGTGCAACAACTCGCACAGTTATTTCACCTCATGTAACACTTTGACGATTACTTTGAAAATATTGCAAAATATCACAGGAAACAAGAATATTGCAACATGTTTTTTTTTCCAGTATCATGCAGCCTGACTTTGAACATTAATAATCCAGTTTGTATTTGTTTGTGACCAGTTCTTCAGAGGCCATACTGATGCCCTATCCCACAAGAGTTTAAGGCACCAGGATAATTAATTGATGCACTCTGAATTACCCTGTTGGTTGAAAGAAAGTCCAAGTCATCTCCACTTGTTGAATGCTCTGTCCATTTATTTTTCATTTGCAGCTCCAAAAATGTCCAACAGACCACATAATAAAACATTGGCTTCCACAGCACCATGCTGCTTCGGCAGTTAACACCCTAAGGAGACTCCCTCTATATGTAAATTTGACCCCTGATGATTCTGTATGACTTTAAATACAAACACATACAACACGTAAACCAATCCAGACACACATAGTCATTCAAGGGTCGGTTAGTCAATGGTTTAGGGTTCCTCTATAGCACTCAGACTTTCCCACTTAATCCCTCCTGCTGGCCACTTCTTCCACTCCATTTAAGCCACTGTTTTCAGAAAAATAACAACAGCTTTAGTCAGCTATGGTCTTGGTATTTACTCCTGAGAAGTAAAAGCTCCACATGATAAATCGAGTTGTGTCAGTGTGAAGATAGCTTCATACCAAAGGTAATAAACTTCCTAAATGTAGAGCCCAGCTTCACCAAAGGCCAGGTTATTCCAGAGTAATAGAAATGTAAAAGCTTTGGAGTATCTCATTTATCTTTGTTCCTTCCACTTATGCATGTGTGCAGTATTGATTTAAGAGTGCTGTCTTTGCAGAATTTCTATGCATCCTGTAATGAAATGCCCTCATTCCTGCTCTCTTCCTTCAGTCCTTTTCCTGCTATATTGGCCTCTCTACATTCAATCTTTGCCTGTCACTGTTACTTTACTGTTTCTATTTTCATGTACTGTAAGCATCGTCTTCCCCTAAAGCACTTGCACACACTCACAAATGCATAGACTCTCACTATTCGATTCTCTCTTCAGGCTCTATCTGCTTTGTTTCCGTTAACTCCTCCCCCCACTCTTTCACCTCCTCTCCTGCTTCCTCTCTTTGCTCTCTTTGCTCTCTTATTTTCAAATTGAGTTCGTTTTTTAAACTGTTGATAAAAATGATTACAATAAAGTCATTTCCCTGTATCTGCTCTTCACTCCAGACTTGGACTTTCGCTTCTTCTGGAAATGGTGTGCCTTCGAGGACTACCTGCTGTTCTGCTTCGGCTTCACCGTGCTGTGTGCGGTCGTCACCCTGCTGCTGCTGGACTCTGCTGTGTTTGTGGAGACGCTCGGCTCCCTGGCAGTCATGTTCGAGGCCATGCTGGGCCTCCCGCAGCTGATGCAAAACTTTCAAAACCACTCCACCAAAGGCATGAGGTACAGTGCTCTCAAAGGTCAAACAGAGCCCAGCAGGAAGCTCATAAGTTAGCGTGCAGACGGAGAAACACAGCGGCACAACAGGAGCTGGTGCACACCACTTTCATTAACTTTAATGAGCAGGGAGTGCAAGTTATACTCAGGAACAAAATATGCAAATAAGGTAATTTATAATCATTACAGGCAGTGTAGAAGAAAGTCAAGGTTTTTGAATATCTCAGATAAAGAGGGCAAACAATTATCCAAGAATCTGCTTCATTGACAAGGATAAATGCCAAACTGGGACGCATTGATTAAACTTAAACAAGATTAATTTTGTCCACAGTTCCTCCTCACACCTGACATGTAGTCGACTAACTTCACAGCTGGTAAAAATAGAATCAAAGGTAAATTTTCCTGCCTCTGAAAGAAGATACAAATCACATTTTCCCAGAGGAAAACAATGACTTGAGAGTGAAGACTCAGACTGTTTAACTCAAGGTCGCACTAAATAGAGAGAAAAAAAGGCTGAAGAGTGAGTGCAAAAGGCTGAGTCTGCATATAAACATCCTTTTTGTTGAGGTTATGTTGGAGTGAGTGGAGGTCAATGTGTAAACTAATTAGCCTCTCAGGTAAAAGACTGTGAGATCAGTTACTCCTCTAATGACACAGAACCTCATACTAATTATCATCATTATTTCCTCATTATGTTTCTTGTCCATCATCAGTTCACAAATCACGAATACTGTTTGTGTGGTATGAGAGTGTGTGTCGTGTTGTGTAGTCAGATGCTTTGCTGGCCACTCAACTAAAATAAAAACAGCATCCAAGGATGAAGTTAAAGATCCTGACTCATCCTTCCAGCACACGTCCACTAAGATTTCAGCAGGTAGTCAGATAGCGTTAAAGTCAAACGGGTATTGGCTAATCGTCTTTTTAATGCTGCTCTTTCTCAGATGGGATGCATGAGCAAATGCAATGTCACAAATGGTTTGTGTGCATATAGAGCTCCTACTGTGTGTTTAAGAGAACACATCAGTCACACCTTTGCAATGCAGAATCATGATGTGATGTCACATTCCTCTGTTGCTTTTGTCTATCTGTACGTACAAAGTTGATGTGATGACAGAAGTCTGTCTGTGTCTGAGTAGAGCTCATCGTCATTGGATAGAAATGTCTGACACCTTGGTTGACAAATTCATCCCTCGTACAGTGTGTACCAACAGAGGAATTAACTAGACTGAGACATTCCTCATACCAGCATATAAAAAACATGTTTATTTCTGCTGTCGAAAGGTTTCTTTTTTTTTTTTTTTTATTGTTGTGCATGTTGGTACTTCCAGAGCTCTTCTGCTTTGCCTCATATTTTTAGACCCAAGGTTGCTACTTGCTTTTGAGTAGACTTGGCTGAAAGAATATACATTTAAAACTCACCCCATGAAAGTGGCCAATACTAATAATATTTTAAAATATATTTATATAGTACTTTTCAAAACAGAGTAACAAAGATCTTTGCAATAATTAAAATAAAAGAAATTTGAGGAGAATATGATCAAAACCACTGAAAACAGAGGTGATTCAAACAATCTACTAAAGCTAAAAACTACTGACAGACAAAAAGAAATAAAACACCAGAAGTATACAGAAAAAGAAAAGTCAAAGATTCAGACAGTCTGCCAGTCTGATCTCTTTAGGGAGGTAATTCCAAAGGGTGGGAGCTCTGATAGAAAGGTCAAAGGTCATCTTTGGTCTCTGATTTTGGGACATCAGGCAGATCTCTAGCTGAAGAACTCAGGTCATGAAAAGGCCCATATGGCCTGGGGAGGAATAAAAATGTACTTTGGAGCAAGTTCAGAGTGTTCTTAATCTAATTATCTAATTATAAAATCCTAAAGTCTATTCCAAAATTCATCTGGAGCTAAAACAAGAGAGATGGGATCCCTCTTTGTTGGTTTCAGACGAGTTGTAACTTGTGGAGACTCTGTTGGTCTGTTTATGAAGAGTTGCAATTGTCCAAACCAAAGGAAATAAAAAACATCTCAGACAGCCTCAAGATTTTCCCTGTTTTAAGGAATATTTTTTCCCTCAGCTGCATAAAACAAGAGCTGAACCAGGCTGACATCCCGGTTCAGACTGATGGTTCATCACTTTGATTTTTACACCTGGCAGCAATATTTTGTGATAGAGAGCCAAAATGTGTCATCATTCCTGCTCAACCAAGGCCGACAATCATCACCTCAGTTTTATCAAGATTTAGCTGCAGAAAAATCCTGACACCATCCAGCACAGAGACTGTTACACACAGAGTGTGTTTGGCAGGTTGGCTGGTGGATGTCAAGTCCTAAACTGAGTTTCTGCATTTTTGATTCTGATGACATCAAAAGAGAAAAGGTTTTGATCTCCATGCTGCTCTCATAGTTATACTGAAAAGTCACAGGAGACCCCACCCTACCTTCATCAATATATATGTGTTTTGACTTGTTAGAGCCTGTGCATCACAGATCATCTCCCGTGTAAAAGGCATCAGGATCATCTCATCTCCTCCTGAAATTATCCAGAAAATAAAAGGACATTGTTTCAGAACTACAACCCAGAGTTGACACCTTATAATCATGAATCTAAAAACTCAAAATGTTATCACGCTATCTGTTTTTGCTTTTATTTGTCTGATGTGGAGGTGTTTTGGAGCAGGGCATTAAAACCAGTGAGAAGTAATGGGCTTCTTACAGTACAGCATGAGTAATACTGGATCTCTGACCCAGCCTGTTCAACAACACCACTGATTTCTGTCACTGTGCTGTGGAAAAGGCACCGGGGGAGAGAAGAGAAGGGGAAAGTCTCGCTCTGGGGCCTGACGCGTGTAAATAGGATGACGAACAGGAAAGGACAGATCTGTGTGTGAAGGTGGCTCAGACCCCACCGTCATGTCTCACAGAGCTTGCACAATAGTGGTCATTTTCTGACATGCTGCAGATTCTCATCATAAGAATTTCATCACCACTATCACAGCTTTGTCATCTAGAAGGAGCTCAGACTATCAGAGTGACAGTGCTACCTGTCCAGGTTTGGTTGTTGCATTAGGTTACACTCTTAGTTAAAAAAAAATGTCACTACATTTATTTTTATTCGTGCTTTCAAAATTTGTGAACACAAGAAATCTGCAGGAAAACACAAGAAAACATGCCCTTTTAGTTTCTTGGAAGAAGAATAATGTCTCATTATGAGGAATAAAACAGGTACAATGTTCTTATCCCATTCCTTTTACTCTTTACAGGCAACCCAGGCATCATTTGTCTCCCTTAATATCTTTTAACAAGACACTTTTTTGGACTTCAAAGATTACTGTGCCTCAGAATAAGTCTAATAAGAGACATAAAAAGGCAAACACTTGCTTAGATTTTAGGTTTTTGCAGTAATTTAAGTTAATTTGCTTTGGGGAAATATATTTTTCTTATTCTTACATTTATTCAGACCAATTTAAAATAAAGCCAAGTGGTGTGCAACATATTGAAATATTACATCTGACTATTTCTCGCAAGATATTGTGTACCATTTCTCAACACATTAAAATTTTATGGCTCTTGCACACCCGTCTGGGGATAAGTGTGCAGGATTTTCTCTCCCCAGTCCCCAAACCTCACACACATGAAAAGTGTTCACTTCAGTAAGGAAAATTTATTTCTGTTTAGTGTAAAAACAGGAACTGAAGCTTAACTAGTGGACCAGAGTAACAGTGGCCATTAAACAAAAAACAAAACTACTTTTATAAACTTACTTGTCTCCTATGATTTAGATTGAGCCAGTAGACATGAACTTAACCCTAATTCTGACTTTAACATTTAAGCATTAGAGAAAATGCAAAAGAATTAAGCAGCTCAAACAAACTGAACCAGACCAAAGTGCTAAACTCAAAGATAACACAAAAAGTAGCTTTAATCACTAGTTTTAACAATGAGGCTGCAGATAGGGATACGTTCTCTGTCAGCTCTTTAAATGGAGGGAGGGAGAAGAGTAGACTGCTCCCTCTCATCATATTGATCCATTATTCCAGTCATGACAAAACACTTATGGCTATATCAGTGACATCTCCCTCAGATAAGTTCACTCATGTCTTTATGAATGACTATATTTTGGTTTACAAATTTATTTCTCTGCTGTTGGTTTATTTTAAATCACTTAAGGTTTGAGATAAGAAGGAAAAAAATAGGGTTGAGGGAGCCAGGACCATTAGGAAGTGAGGCTTGAGATCAAACAGGCACTTCCATTAACAAGAAATGACGCTGACCCTGAAGTGCTAAACACAACAGTTCATCAGGTGTCTGCTTGAGGCTGGCTCCAGAAGTACAGTAAACAGCAATTATGAAACTGATCTTGACAGCGAAAATAAACTTGTTTACGACCGAGTTCATTTGAATAGCTACTTTTTGTCACAGCACACACTGTACAGGGGTGAATTTCTCTGTAAGTTATCAGAAAAGGAGAAAAATCTATGGTCAAGACCCTGGACTAGTGTCTGGCTCTGTTGCTGCCATTTATGGGAGAGGGTCTGAAGAAGTGGGACAAAGAGACTGGAAAGGCTTACAGGAGGGTGGGGGTGGGGGGAGTTGTGTCAGTTTTTATTTAGAGTATCTTCAGAGCAACAAGATGAGAGTAAGAGTAAGAAAAAGGTGTTTTTCCACCCAGGGGGTAGTTAAGTGTCGCACTGTAGTACACGTTTTGGCTCCAAACTAGGCACTTAAGCATGTGTTTTTCAAGAATTGCGCCAAAACTTAGTGGTCCCCCCTGTGTACACCTCTGCCTTCAGGGATGACTCCTTCATAATTTTCTCTAAGTGTGAATATGGGCTTTCCATTCATAGACCTCTTGCTAACTTAAAAACGTAACCCAGGCCCTTTGGCACAAATCACCCTATGCCCACTATTCTGAAAACAAAAAGCATCATCAATCTGTTCAGAGTTAAAAATGTGTGAACTTTTTTCAATCTAGTCAAGAGTTGTTCAAATACAGCACATACAGGGTTAAGAATACATACACAACAAGGGTGGCACTACTTTTTCCATGGCACAAATCACCCTACTCTACTCCTGATAATGACACACATACCTTATAATACATCACATACTCTACATTTTCACTTTTGTTAATTCTTGTTTTAGTCTCCAGGAAACATTATAATTTCTAGAACCAAAGAAGAGATGTGAAGGTCTATACTGCATGCAGACAGTGTGCATGTTTTTCTCCTGAATAGAAAATCCTTTCACAGCAGAAAAAGTGATGTTAGTTCCACAAACCATATGATTCACACACATACATCCACTCCTCTTCTTCTTCTGTGCCCTCTTTAGCTAACCGCCTGCCCTGTCATGTAGCTTTTATGCTGAACACGCACAGAAAGTCATTCAAGCCTGCACCTACTTTGACTCATGCAACACATGCATCCATAAACATAAGAAATGAGCTCGGAAAATACTTACCGGTAAGATTTACGTTCTTATGTAATGTAGGAGAGTACTTAGAGGTTCAGCAACGCAGCTGATTTGCTATTTTAATGGCAGTTTTTCCCGTTAATATGCCCCATTTCACTTAAAGTGTCTCCGGGGTTTACATCTGGGCTGCACTTCTTATGAGAAATTCTTTGGACTCAGAGTTGAAATCACGCCAAAGATTTAACATGCAACAGAAATGCATGACTCTGAGTTAGGACCATGAGGTCACTGGGCTCAGATCTGACGCTAAGTCCTGCATCCTCGTAAGATTAATTTGTTATGAGCTGACACAAAATAACACTGCACAGAGAAAAACTCACAATGCTCTATAATGATTAAAATAATAATTTCTTGTTGCAGTCCAGTGGTGCAGTTAACTCCACTGGTTGAAGCAGCACAATCATCAGCTTTGTCTCTGTGTATGTTACAAGTTTCAGATCTTTTGACCCTCATTACCTTCACTTAAAGATTTTCTCATTTGTCCAGTTTAACGACAGCAAACTGCTCTCCGGGTATGATGAAGCAGCACACACTCTGCTCTTCCTCACGTGTTCTCCCAGGGTGAAACAGTAACTCGCTGTTGTCATGTCAGAGTCTCTGGAGGCTCATTAACTGAGCTGAGGGGGTGAGAGTATGGATCCATTTTGTAAAGGGCTGCTCACCTTTCCCAGGTCGCCCAAATAGCCTCAGCTTTTGACTGATGTTGTTGAAAAGCAGAGTTAAAGCACACAGCCGCACAAACAGACCTTGGTAAGAGACAAAAACAGGGAGAAAGAGATGGAGGAGACACAGCGTGCACTGAATTAGTCATGAAGAAAACATGAAGCTGTAGAAGAAAAGAAGAAAATTTGGTTGCTTTCAGAGAAAACAAGACGACCTCGTAGGCACCTTTCTGCCTTTTTTGCCCCATACTTTTATCATCACTTTGTTAATCTCCAATTGGGGATGTAACAGTCACCAGTGTAATGGTAAACCCCGGTAAAAACAACGCTGACAGTAACAATAACTGCCGTCATGTCAAAAACCATGTGTTCACAAATTGATCAGAATTTCCTCAACCAGCTGCGCGGGTGCACTGTGTAGCCGTACACTTTCCGTTTAAACTTTCCATTTAAACTTTATTGAAACTAGAAATTGAATCATGGCAGCAGGAGGAGACCACAGCGCCCAGAACATTTATCATCCCTCTGACCCCCAATTCACACATAAAGCGTCTGCTCTGCTGAACGTCAGCGCCACGCTACACTTGAGCAAACAAACAGAAAACAATGTGTTTATGCACTTGCGTCTAAAAAATGCACAATAGCAGCTTGAATTTTTGGATTTGTGTAATTTTCAACTACTGTAAATGTTCCTGATGAATCAGCTGTTTACATTAGTTATTCTCAAGTGTCTGCTCAAGTTGGGAGCAGAAACATGGTTTTTTATTTTGAAATGATCGGATGCTTTGTTTGTTTCGAGGCTTTTTCCTGCTTGGTGTGATCTGCTCTGCAGAACGTGTTTCTGCTGTACAGTCAGGCAAAAACAGCTGTTTACATGCTGAACCCTTGTTCCTATGATGTTAATAATTGCACTTTTGATAAGGCTTTGCCTATATTTTTTGAAATATAATCAACACTGTTAGATTGTTTTAAACTATTTTAGTTTGTTTAGGTCTATAAGTGCCTTCTGAACGTGTTGAACAGATTTTAAAAAATACCGCGATAATACCGAAAAGCGTGGTAACTTTGGTCACAATAACCGTGAGCTTAAATTTTCATACCGTGACAACCCTATCTCCAATACAGTGTCTGCACTTAACTGCAGATTTTGATGTAGTTGGCAGATGTCAGTGTTCACTATTTAGTTTTTCTGGTTTATTCTGACTCATTATTGGGTAAATCTAATTCAAATCTTGAATCAATCCATTATCACCTTTAAAAGATACTTTTTTCTACTAATCTTTATAAGCAGGAATTAGCAAGTACAGTGAACAGTCTGCTCTGCTGCTGTGGTGCAGTTTTACCCTGCCTCTTCTTCTTCTTCTTAAGTTGTCAGTCTAACTGTGAAAACTACAAAAAAGCAAATGTAGGATGGAATTTCCTTACTGCTAAATGCTGGCTGTACTGCAGTCTCTCAAACTGAGTGCAGCTCCCAGAGGCCGCAGGCTGATGTCAGGCCTCAGCGAACAGGTTCAAAGACTAATTCAAACCAGTTGCTTTTCACTCTTCACGCCTCCAGTGAGGACAGAATCAGAAGTGAAAGTGATGAATTTTCCGCAATGTAAGTATCTTAATGTTGTGGTCACTTACATTGTTGTGTTGGCTTTGAGATGTAAGAAAAGAATCGTTCACTTTCACTGTTTGTACCAGGTCAGACTTCAAACTTAGACTTCATTGTTCTCTGAGAGGAATTTGCATTGCAGACGGGCAAAAAACACAAAACTGCCGAAAACACAATCACATCCAGATATCACACAGAAATGGACAAGTACACAAATACCCTGAAGGACAATCAAAGGCAGTAACATCATTACACTGCGCAGAAAACAAATGCATAACTGTCACCTTCGGAAAAACAGACTCATGAATACAAAGAAGGGACACTTCTGAGGCATGTGTGTGTTGATAATCCTCAAAAATCCTCACAATTCTACCACCAAACTCAAGGAAATTTGCAGTAATGGTATTGAAACCCACTGAATCATGTTTAAAAAGATATTTCAGCTTGCAGCATGTATTGATGCAAACATGGCATGAATATACTTTTTCATCATGATGACATGTAACATTATTACTGCAGATTGTATGATTTGGCACAGCCCATCGGTGTGTGTGTGGTGTTTTTTGTGTATGCATCACTCTCAGTTAAACGTCACTGGAAACAGAAAAGGCTTAGAGGAAATAATAAGGCTCATTATCGATCTCTTCATCTGAACTCTCTGTGACCACCCACAGATAAAAGCAAAGGCAGAGTAAAGTGCAGCATCTGTTAGCCTCACTCTTCAAAGTAAACCTGCTTCTTATTTCCCATAGTGGGTTCATGTTATGGTGAAAATTGAGGTAGCAGTCACTACTTGATATCAGATCAAAACCTGTTTTGATTTGAAAGCAGCTTTAATAACTTTATAGTTCACGGTGACCATTGTTGACCTGTATTACGCAATCTTGCTTTGAATACTCAAACTATTTAGGGTACCAGAGGCTGACAAGTCAAATACAATAGCTGTCCCAACTTTTTATTGCATACCAGCATTTTGTCATTGAGACTTTTGACCCACTGCCAGTCACAGAAAAGCACTCACCCCCCTGGTGGAGCTACAATTAAAAGTTAAAGTCTCAAATAAATACGAATGTGTTATTGTATGGGAGGGATGTCTCAGTGCTCTTTGTGCAGCAGTCTGAGGTGCCTGCCTTTTGTTCTCCTCCCTCTCATTTATCTACTTTGCCTCGTCTCCAGTTCTCCCGTCACAGCTCTGCAGAAAAAGCAGCCGACCTTCACAATGTCGCTCACTGTGGAGGGGACTTTGGTGTTGAAATCTGTGGCTCAGAGAAAAGAATATGCAGACAAATAGAGATTACCTTCCCCTTCCAATGGGAACTTATCTCTGTTTGAGTATTTTCTTTGACAGACGTCAGCTTTACTTATCCACACTGTTCTGCTGCGTCCACATCGGTCATATCTCCTGTTTCACATTGTCACGACTGAGTCCAGATGAAAAGGACAGTCAAATATAAAACACGAATAGACCGATTTTTTTATCACTGCAGGTTTGCTGCTTGTTCATATCTCATCTCCCCCTCTTATTTGTTTCTCTGTGTCAATCACACCTCACAGCTCCCAGTCTGTTTCTTGCGCTCAGGCTCTGGGTAACACCCTTCAAGCGTTAATGGTGTTCCTATCATCCTGACCCTTCAGGAGCAGTCTAATGGGTGTTTCACTTCTCTCTTGAGGTGCCCATTACCTCGCACCCATTTCAGACCGAGCAGCAGCACCTTTTTAGTCTGGCTGCGCGGGATGTCATGCAGACACAGAGATGACCTCTCAGCACTTTGTGACCTGTGTACCACAGCTGTGTCTCCAAAGAGAGTGTAGCGGGGGAGTGAGTGTGAGGACAGAGAATCAGATACAGTTGTGCCCAAAAGTTTACACCCCCCCAGCAGAATTTCTGATTTTTTGGCCTTTCTCAGAAAATATGAATGATAACACAATATCCTTTCTATCACTCATGGATAGTGGTTGGGTGAAGACATTTATGGGAAAAAAAAAAGTTTACTCTTTTTGAATCATAATGACATGAGAAACTTCAAAAATGACCCTGTTAAGAAGTTTATACAACTCTGGTGGTTTTGACCTGATAAATGCACAAAAGTGAACTAAAGGTAACCATCCTCACCTGTGATCTATTTGCCTCTAATCAGTGTGTGTGTATAAAAAAATGAACAGGGTCATTTTTGAAGTTTCTGTCATCATTATGATTTAAAAAGAGTAAACACAGTTGTTTGTTAATAAATGTCTTCACCCAACCTCTAACCATGAGTGACAGAAAGGTTTTTGTGTTATCATTCATAATTTTGTAAGAAAAGACCAAAAAAATCAGAAAATTCTGCTGGAGTGGGTGTAAACTTTTAGGCACAAATGTATTTAAAAGTACACATCTGGATTTGTAAATAGACAGCAGCCCCTTTCTCTGGAGGTCTTACCAAACAGCGAACCTGAGTTTACATGAGTAGCAAAAGCTCTTAGGCTGAGCCACATTTAATCAACATGTGTTTTGTTCATATACAACCTTTAAATCTGAGAAATTTCTTTCCAGGGACTCTGAAACCACACAGTCATTATATACAATCCACAATACCAGACCCATAAACCTTTTGTTTTATGTGTTTCTTGGGGGGGTGCTTAACCCAGTTTATGTTCCACCTTTCAAGAAAAGATTGCCTCATAAAACTTATTTGTGATCCTTTCATTTTTCCTTTTTACAATCTGTAACTTTATTTCGTGTATTGATACAAATTGGCTTTTACTTTGGGAAGACAACATGTGTACATCTGATTGATAGAAAGTAAAGTTACAGGAGCAGATGAAAACAGCTCAAAGAACAACCCACAGTGAGAATTGTGTGATTTTTTTTAGTACCCCCAGAGAGGCATAAGCCCTTGTCCTGTTGAAACATGGGTCTGTCTCTCCTCTGGTGTTACCTGAAGAGCAGGTGTAGAGTGCTACTTGTGGCTTGTATAGAAGAAGCAGAGAGTGGTCGCCTCCAGGTTTATGAATATATGAAGGCAATACATCCTCTAATTAGCCTCACAGGTAAATTTTGCTCACGGAAAATTTTCATTTCACACCACCATATCTGAACAGCTCTAATCAGATTCAGACAGTATCAATTCATTCAATAAATTGCTGTTTAAAATGATTTGAGATCGATTCATGTTATCTGAAAGACCAACTTGCCAAGTACAGATCGATGTAGTTGGATCACAGAAATAGGAATCGATTCATTGGTGTATTCGATGTGTCTTAACACTCCTTTTGAATAGAACACCCATTACTGGAAGGAAACAACACATTATTTTTAATGTTGTTGTTTCCAGCAGTGGTCCTCATTATATTTTGGAATCACAAGAGAGAGCAGTTCAGAAAACTCATGAATAAAACCTTTCATAGCCGAAGGGGTCTGTATGTGAAGTTTTCCCAACGGAGAAGATGGGTCACAAATTTAGAGATCTACAACTTCAAAGGAGTGAAGTGAGCCAAAAGACAAAATATAGCACTTAAATCTACTTCTGCGGATGACAGCGTTGCCACAACCCTGTCCAAAAGCTACAGGAGATGAAAGTGTTAGAAGTTAACAGGGGATGCCTCAATTAAGGGGATGGTATCACTGGGGCAGAGCCAGGCCTCAGTGACCTTAAAAGCAAGAACAGACAACTTGTAACGAGAAAATCACTGTTAATTTCCCACAGCACCAAAGTGAGAAACAGAGAACAATGATGGGAAGCCAATGCTGTTCAAGTGTTTGCTGATTCAGAAAAGCAAATATCTCATCACTTTTGAGACACTAAAAATCTTATTCCTTTGTCTGAATTAGCTGGAACTGTAATCTGTATGCAAAAAGGACAGCGTGGCCTCTTACCTTTTCACAGTTTTTTAAGCCAAAAGAAACCCATCAGAGGCATGGCCAGAGTCGACGCGGAAGAAAATCTTTCATCTTTTTTCTTGTGATAGTCTAATCTCTTTTTGCCTCTCCTTTCCGAAATATCTTACTTTTACCAAAAAGACTACACAAGAACGGCAGCTGTCAATCATCATGAAAGGTGACGCATGACCCTGTTTTCAACAACTAGTAACTAAAGAAAAACAACTTCTTGAAAAAAAGAGGAAAACAATACAGTCAAATAATATCTTCTTATCATGGCAGCATACAGATGGGATAAACATTTTCTAAAAGGTGTTTTTTTTATTTTTTTTTAGTTTCACCACCTTCTATCTGAAATTTGACCTCTACTGCACTCAGTCACCAAGGAGTGGTGACTTCACTTCAGGTCAAGTGGGGCAGCCATGAATCTTTCAGTCTGTGGCTGGAACAGTTGCAAAAACTAGCCAATGCCAAATATTTTATTTTTCTGCTTGTATTGAATCATTTAGATTCTTCATTAAACAAAAAATGTCAAACTGGACTCGGTTGAAACCCTTTAATGTGTGAGTCAGTCTTGTATACATGGAGTTTGATTAGGTTTCCCGGAACTGCTTATAGGACAAAGAAAACAACCTTCTACTGGGGTTTGGAGCAAACGATAAAACAGCGTTACACGTGCTAGTCACCATCAGGGTCACTCTTCCCTTAAAGTAATTATTGTTCCCATTACTGTAGGCAAAAATGAACACAGCAATCTAAACCCTGGCTTTCAGGAGGATTGACTTGACAATGATTTCTATTTCAGGGACAATAATCCATTGTGTCAGCCTTCAATGAGAGCTGTTAAAGGACCTCGCTGTGTGAGGAACCTCGTGATTGAGAGATGTCAGTCAGTGGAGAGTGTCTGTCTGCTGAGACAGGTGACCGTGTACGCAGACTTCTGACTGCCTTTAAGCTCTATACACAAGAGATTTAGAAACTCTGGTTCTTTTCTTGTGAGGCGTGTTGGTTGTCAGAGCACAAGTGACACATATCGTTTTTGTATCAAATAAAATTCGAGGTGTATTAGAGAAATTATTATTGCAGGTGTAAATCAAAGCATTCAAGTGGCATTTATCACTAAATGCTAATTGCAATACATACATTTTACAAAATACCAAGATAAACTTGCAGCTCAGGATGGCACTTTAGCAGAGTTCAACAAAAGCTCCAAACACATCATGGTGCTCAGTGTTTTCCTCTTTAACAAGCACTGCTGTGGAAGCTGAGCTGTTCTCTTATTGGTGCATGAGTAACTCACTGTTGTGGTAAGAAAACATCCCGAACCCTACAACCCACAGTCCAGGTGTTTTGAGGATGAAATCATATAACCACACAGTGACTGAGCAGGCTGCCTCCCCAGGAGGATTAAAGTGGCATAATATATGAAACACCCTGAAGTCAAGGCAGCTCAGCACTTCACTGAACATGTGTTATGTGAAGTGCTGAGGTTAGTCATGGACTCAAGCAGCTGCAGAGAAAGCTATATGTACGCACATAAGAAACTTCAGCTTTATGTGCTTTCACAGAAAATAAATGTCTTCTGTTAGCTGATTAGTTAACTACTTTCAGTGGTTCTGGTATTTCTAGTTACACTTTCAAGGATGTAGTTTGATTTCTCAACGTTGCATCATTATGTTTCAGTCCCTGCACTTACTCAAATGAATCCCAGCTGCTCCTGCTGTGAGTGTGTGTGCTTAAACTTAGACTGAGTAAAGAGAGGCGGGCTGTTAGTCATCATCCAGCTTTGATCTGCTGAGGTGTCACATCTTGACCTGCGCAGTCACTGACTTTGAACGCATGTAAACAAATAGAGAGCCTCCTGCTAATCGCCTGTGTTACAGCACTTGTCTGACTTTGCACTCTGAAGAACTGCTCTGCTTGAAATTCTCCTGACAGGCATCCAAAGTGTGCCATAATTCAGCAGGTTTGATTTCCCGTCTACTTAGTAAAACACCTGAAAGCAGACCGTGCAGCTTTGTGGACGACGTTTGACGACGCTGTAATTCCATTTTTATCAGCATCCCTAAAAGACTTTTTATTTGAGGATCTGAGCTATGACGAATTGAGTGTTGTTTTGGTAAACATGAGATTATAGATGTAATAAATCAACACAAAAAGCTGAACAGGGCAACTCGTCTACTCCGACTTGTTTACATTCTCTGAAAAAAAATGTCCAAAATATCCTCAGGCAAGCTCTGTGTGATTCTCCTTCTCCTCCTCCTCACCTCCCCTCTGCCTCATTTGGCAGAGTAGAATCCATCTTTTCTTGGCAGGTTGGGAACTTTTGGTTGTTTGCCTGTGTGCAATCGATCAGCATGCATAATTCATAGTTAGTGGGTTAAGAGCAGCTCGGCTTCTCTCTCTGCTGGGCCCTTTGATTTTCAACTCTCTGCCGGTCCCCCCTCTGGGACAGCTACAGCCCTTGCTGCTAAATCAACTCACACACACACATACCATCATGTGTGGGCGCACATGAGTGTGTGCAAAAATGCAAAAAGTACAGATGCACGTATCATGCCAGTGTACACATGCATGGCTGCATGAAAAATGAGATTGCGGTATAGATTGACGGTCTTTGAAGCTTTAAATATAAGCCCCCAGTGTTCGAGAGTGTCTTTTTCCCAGAGTTGTGTATTAGTATTATCAAGCACTTTCAAAGGCTGCATAACTCCTCTCTGGAGACTCTTTAAGTCCCTTACACTAAGTGTGATCCTCCTCTCAAAGCCTGCGCTAGATTTAATTTGTGATCTGCTGCCTACTTATCTCCACGGTAATGGTGGGGAATGGGTTGTGGGTCCACTGAGATACTTCGGGTCGCACGGTGTTTTAGGGAATTCAGCACCGAATGAAGACAAATCCATCCTCACAAAGCCCCGTCACAGACTCAGTGTTGGTGCTGTAAAACAGTGCAGCATCCCTATTATGGGAAGATGTGCTTTCCAGTGAAGTCAGTGTTGAAGAATTTAGTCTCTTTTGCTGATCAGCTTCATCGTTGGCTAAGAATTTACGTCAACACTCTGGACTGTATTCACTAAATTAACTTGTATGAGGTTGTGTTGTAGTCAGCCAGCGGGTTACACACCATCAGCCTCACTTGTCGATTACAGATTTTTCTGGCAAACTAACTATGAATTACTTTTTTTATGAAGCCCACAATCTAGGTGACATGTTATGTCTCAACTGAAACTCAGTGTAACTAATCTGAGCTGGATGGAAAGTGTAGTTTGTCTCCCCTATTGTTGTCAAATTAACCAAGAGTTATAGTTACCAGCAGCCAGGCAGCTTTCTGATGCTACAGTCTGGGACTACAGAGCCAGGTGGGGTAGCCCTGAAAGTGACGCAATTCAATACAGGCTTCGACCAGAATTAGTAATATTACTGCATTACACACAGAAAAACCAGTAGGTGAGTACTCTGTGAAAAAAAAATTAAACACCATTCTAATGTGCTATTATTAATCTGAATATGTGTATGTAATGTTAGCCCTTTGGTCAAATGATTGGAGCTTATTCCCACCCCGACAGTGGAGGTTTGGGTCTTCAGAGATGAGGGGCTTGAGTCGACCTGGTAGGGATGAGCTGGAGCCCTCGTGAAGGATCCACTCAAGGGGTGATGTGAGAAGACACAGCATTTCCAAGACTATTCGAGATTGCAAGATTAAATCCCGAGGTGCAATGTATGTGTGGGCTGAGCAGCTTTTTTCAGCTATCAAACATGCAGTAGAGTGTATTGACTTGTAATTTCACTAAACAGAAATGTTGTCAGCGGAGTAAGTACCTCATAATGTTTGTGCTTGTGCTGTGTGCTGGCCTAAAATGCAGTATTGTCATAATTTTTTAGCTTCTTGATTGTTATAGACCTTTTGTGATGTGCTGACTTTTATTTTGTGACTTGCAGCCATGCTTTGTGGGTAAATAGATTATGTCCATCAAGTACATTGTTAAGTTCCTCATATTTGGATTATACAATTATCAAATTTGAAGTCCTCAGAGGGCCTGTAAGAAGTGATTGACTGTTTCAAGTCGATGTTGCACCAGCTGCAAATGACAAATGAAGATTTTGCAAAGTTTTAACTGTTTTTGAATTGAGTGATTTGGACATAACTTCTCTACAAAGTTCCTGCATTGGATACAAACTTAACAACTTGAGTTCAGCAACATACTTTTCAAAAGTCTGCCTTTTCCAGCAACAAACTTCCAGCTATCCCTCTTTTTCAGTCTGCCATTCATTGGTCCCAATATCAATCCATCCTGTGGTCCCTTGGGCAGTGAGCACAGTGCAAGATGGCACAGGAGGCAGGGACAGGAAGATAATTAGGCTGCAGTTGATGTAAATTGAGGTAGAGTAGACCAGGAGAGCTGAGGTGAAGATTCAGGAGAATGTGATGTGAGGGATGGAGGCAGCAAAAGAAGCAGACAGCTCTATGGATGGATAGATGAGAAGATGTAAAGGGATTTAGGGAGGTGAGAGATGTAGACAGTTTGTTGGGAGGTCAAAGGATGTAGAGATGGTAAAAGGTAAACAAATCAAGTGTTATTTAGAATGAAATAAATGTAATTATCCAGTTGCGCAATCAAACAAAGAACCCCAAATATAACCTCACTTTTCATTTTACTGATTGACTCAGGTTTGAACAGATCACTGCAGAACAAATACTGCATGTGGGTTGGATGAACATTATCAAAAACAGCATTACTTGTGTTTTAGCCCATGCTCTATCACTCTCCTGTTAAGCTTTCTTCTGCTCCTCTGAACACATCTTTCTCCGTACTTGAGCAGCTCACTTAGGCGTAGTGTGATCCGGCTTCATGGCTCAGCACATGGTCTAGGTGCCGTAAATAGATTTATGTTCTCTTGAGGAAATCTGACCCAACCATAGAAGGTGAGAAATAGCACTTAGAAATGACCATATCTGGAGCTGAGAATCTGCATTACAATCAGGCATATACCTAGAAGTAAGACCTTTCCAAGATCACATAGAAAGTCCTTGCAGGGTCTTAAAGGGGGGCTTTTTGTCAGAGTATACCCAGACTGTACCCCTCTGGTACTCTTGCAGTATCTTCATATCATTCACAGATGAAAAAAATCATTTTTTCCCATGCTGGTGTTTTGGAAAGCTCTTATGTCAGCATTTCTCTGAAACGCTTACTTTAAGCTGGTTTCTCTTTAAGGCTCCCTGCTCCACAGACACCCTTTCCCATGATTGGTCGATCCTCTGGAGCCATGGGCAGGCCTCTGTGTTTGAGGCCCACTCTTTCCATATGTCATGAACCAGTGAGGAGATCTCGATGTGATGACCTCACTATTTTAGCAAGTCATGTGAGGATCTTGTGCTCTTTTAGAAAAGACTTTTGATCAGTTGACAGACATATTCTGAAATTTCTACAACATATGAACATGCAGAGGTTTGAAAATCTGCATACAGTCTGAACATGTAGCACTGTTGCTTTATATCCATGTTTAAAATATGGGAAAGCATGATATCACCTCTTTAACAAATAAAAGTGGTGTTACAAAGCTCTTAATTCATCCATTTTCTTCAATAACAAATGCACACTGTGGAAGGTGCCACATCTTTACGACACTAAGTGATGCTGATGGAAAGAGAAATACTTCACATTTGGTCTTGAGGCGTCACTTATATCAGTACAGCATGGAATGTCTGCACAGTCCCTTTAACAAAGCCTAGGGTCCTGCTGGATTATCAAGCTTAAAACTCAGTAAGCACGATTGATTTTAACAGTTAGAAAGAAATTAAACAAGAATCTCAGACTGTGTGACTAATAGTTATTTGAGACCTGTGACATTTCGAGAAGCATTTGGCAATTTGCAAACATTTAGGACCTCAAATCACTAAAGTGCACAGACCACTTGTGTCCTTTTAACTCTCTGTCTCTCTCTCTCTCAGCCTCTCTCTAAATGTCACTCAGGCCTGTTTCCTGTGCTCAGGTTGAACTCGTCCACTCCAGCTGTTTAGTGGAGCTAATAGCCGGCCTGACAGCACTCGTTCAATACCCAGCACAATTACTGCCCGGCCCACATACTGCAGCGCCATCACACTGTGCAATCAGACCCCCCTCTCGCTCTCACCATCGCTCTCCCCTGTCCTGTCACTCTCCAGCTATCAGGGGGGCTTCGATCCTCACCCTGGTCAGGATTTATCACCTACTGCCCGGCTGCTCTGTCATCCATCTCTCATCATTTTCCCTCTACCTCCAACCTCCCTCATCCATCTTCCAGACTCTGTCTTTTCCTTTTCATCCCCAAAGCGCACAGTTCACCGTTTCACCCTTTCCTCTTTTACCTCTGCCATGGGGCTCAGATGAAGGTGTCAGGTCTGTTTTAATCAATGAGTGACTGAAGTGAGGTTCCATGAGTCTGTGTGTGTGTGTGTGTGTTTGTCTGTTGAATGGGTGCTTTGATGAGAATGTGAGGCAAATAAGCAATGCTGTGGTTTTCAGTATTTCTGTGTTCTACGTGTAAATCAAAGAAACAGGCACACATGCTGGCTTAGAACTGTGTGTGTGTGTGTGTGTGTGTGTGTGTGTGTGTGTGTGTGTCCAGTCACTCAGTCAATAATCCCAATCAATATCATAATAACTCCTTCTCCCTTGTGAGTCTCAAAGCCTCACTTAGGACCAAGTTCAATTGTTTGCTCTCTGTGTCTCTCATCACCTGTCAGTTGAGCTTTGAGTCACATGATGAGAGGAATCTCAGCCAGATGGAGCTACCATGACAAACAAAGTCTGTCAAATGTGCGTGAGTGTGTGTGTGTGAAAATCTGTGTGAGTGAGTGTGCATTTCTTCCCGAGATGAACGACCTCAAACTGGTGTTTTGTCTCCATTCTGCAGCGCTGCATCAGAGGCAGCTTCGGTACAGATGACCCGCCCTCCTTAATTACATTGTTAATGACTCATCCTCGTTAATGATGTTTGCGTCTCTTGAGCAAAGAAATCAGCCAAAGGGGAGAGCGGAGAATTTAGGGGGGTGAGGGCGAAAGAAGGGAGGGAAGGTTAAGCAGAGGTAGAGAGAGGAGAAAAGAAAGACAGAGGCTCACAGGAGAAGTGAAGGTCAACAGAGATGGGGATGTGAAATAATTCCACGCAGAATATTAAAGTTGTTGTTCTTGTTTTAGAGACGCATATTTAAAATGCACCATTGGTAAGTTTAGAAATAAAATATCAGGCGGAAAAGTTTTCATGTCTGGATTTTCTTGCTCTTATGACCCTCGCCTCATTATCGTTTACGGAGGAGTGAAAGTTTGACAGACTGCAAAACAATTTGGCATTAAGTGGAGACTCTGATCCTGTGTCTGTCATATTTTACATTATTAAAAGTTCTGTGGTTTGAACAACAGAGAAACATTTTTACTAACTGAATGCGTACATTTCTTCAAGACTACCTTTGATATCTGCATCCTGCATCTCAGTCATGGTTGACTTCTTTATGGTAATCACTCCCGAACAAAATATTAAAGCCAGATGAAAAATTACACAAATTTACATTTTGCACTGTTGGATTATATGGAAGAAGATATGGGAAGATACAGTGAAGATTTTGACTAAGCAATTTATTGAAAGCAACAATGAAATGAAATAATTTGTTCATCAGCTGATTAAAAGTTTAAGACCACAGCTAAAAAGCAAAACGAAAAAATAAATGTTTGAAAACAGTATTCAGTAATGAGGAGTTCTGCCGTTATTATTGGTGACTTCAAAAATTTGTATGGGCATGCTTGTAGTGAGTGTTCCCAAGATTTTAGTGGGAAAGTTGCTCCAAGTGGTGAAGATGGCTTCATGGAGGTCATCTATTGTCTGGAACTGATGTCCATTTTTGTAAACTTCCCTCTCCATCCATACATCCCCAAATATTCTCAATGTGATTTAGAACATGCAGGGTGATCAAGAAAAGAGTGAGATTATTCCCGTGGAAGAAGGCGGCCATTGTGAACTGCAGTGTTGTCCTGTTGAAAAGCCCAAGCCAAGACCAGGGGCCTCAGTCATGAAGGATGCCCCCTGCACAACCTGAAGCCCCATTATTCCACTGAAGGAAACAGCAGCACAGATCAAGATGACAAACGTTGGAAGCCATCAGTACTATCAAGGTTCAATTTTATTCCCCTCAGAGAATAAAAATTTCTTCCACCTTTCAATACCCCATGTTATGAGTTCTTTGCAATTTGAAGGAGTGGAGTTGAAGGGGAAGAGGCCTTTGAAGAGGTTTTTGTTCTTATAGCACTTCTCACTCAGACGCCGTCTTATAGTAATCGGGCTACAATTGACCCCAGTAATGCATACTTTTAAGGCCATCCACAACCTTACACCTTCCTCTATCTGTTTGATCTTCTCTGCACTGCCGCCCCCTCTGCTCCTTCAGGTCGTCCTCCCTCTCTACTACTCTGTGCCCTCTGTGGTCTCAACACCACGGGGAGCAGAGCTTTCAACTCCCCAACTCAGGAAGTCACTCTTCACTACCAGACATTAAATACTGATTGTAAATCCCTTTTTTGAATCCAAACCCAATGCACATCTGTACAAAGCTGTGTTTAACCTCAGCACATCGTAAGAGGCTTTTTCTGTGGCCCATACAAAATGTTAATACGTACAATTTTTCATCTGATATAAGATTTTGATCAGGAATGTATTTATTCCATTACTGCGGGAATGTGATGGCCTCTGCTCTCAGGTGAAAAAGTATGTGCATGTATTTGAACAAGGTTATACAATCGACCTTTGAAAAAAACATCTTTTGCCATGCATCTCATTTCCTGCACTGGTTGGTGCTGTTGATAAAAATAAAAAAAAAATGCAAAGATGCCACAAAACTCCAGAGGTTTATGGAAATAAACAAGGGTTAACGGTAAAGAAAGCAGTGCAAAGAGGCCACGAGAAAGAACTAAGTAGAGACACTCAATCCAGCTTCTAAAAACAACTAATAAAAACTTAATGGACAGCGATATTACAGTCGTTAAAACTGCTCTTTCTACACATTTGCTTGGGCAAACTTCAGACTCTGACACACTTGGCTTGGATCTGTTATTCTGATGCAAAAGTCTAACGTCATCCAAACTGCATCAGTCGAGGATTGCACTACATTGATTTAGTATGCAGCCTTGGCTCTATTAAATTTGCTCTTCATTTATGATGTTGCAGTGGTTTTTGTATGGTAGGAGAGTTGTTTTTGCCTTTTGCCTCTGGCTTTGACCTAAACTTCCCAGTTTCTGATTTGTGAAACTTTTTGGATGGTCTGAGCAGATATTCAGCTGAAGCCGATCGTTGTCTCTAAGTTTATCCCTTCCTTTAAAAGAGAGGTGCAGAGTAAAGTCAGTGACAGAAACAATAAAAGTGAAGATGACAGCTGTGTGGGACAGTGGGGGAAAGAGTGTTGCTGTGAAAGGAAGAGATGAGCAGAGAGATGAAACAAGAACTCTGAAGTTCAACAAAGGGACCTCTCTGAGGAGAAAAACTCCAGTGAAGCTACAAGCAAGAATTTCTCTGTGGAAAACAGGCGACTCGGAGAGAGGGAAGAGAAAAAGCCATGAAGATTTCAGATTCTCTAACGATTTAATGTTTTCAGCGAGTGTTTACCCTGAAAGTTAAGTTGTTAGGGGAGCTGAACACAACAGAGCGACTTAGATGAGTTTGTAACCAGTGATTGTTGCGCAGCATTTGGGAGAGGAGACTCTTGATAAGGCTGAAAACTTTAAGTATGTGGTGTCAAATAAAAAAAAACTGGTTGGCAAAACTGGCAAAAACAAGGCTGGGTGTAGACTAAAGCAGATTGGTTCATCTGACTCTTTTAGTTCTTTAAGCTCTTTAAGCTTTGACTTTTCATAGTCTCAATAAGTTTCCAGAAATGTTCAAGACCTTGGTGGTTTCCTGCGCTCATTCACTCACAGAATGTATTATTGTGGTGGAGGGACAATGAAATTTGAGAAGGAGCTGAGTGCTGAAGGAGTCATCAATTTAGTTTTGTTGTCTTAATAAAATAAAGAGATTTATCAGTGGGAGGCCAGGTACCTGCAGTCATTTAAGACTTGTGATGGGAATAAAAAAATATATTTATGTTTTGTTGTGTACTACCACAGACACACAGTTTGTTATGTCGTATTATTTTCTCCAAGGAAATCTAGAAGCTCACATTTCTGAATAATCTAACAGCTTCATAATAACTTTAATCATTTGTATCACTCAGTTCCTCTGCACAGCTTCTGTGTGCAGCTTGCATTAGTCTGGGTCTTTTAGTCTGGGGATTCAGCACATTTCCAGATTTGATGAATATTAATATCCTCAGTTGTGTGCCATGGTGGAGTTGTTTGCTACAAATGTTTTGGTTCCTCATGGCGGCCTGCAGGGAGCCAAGGGGAGTTTGACATGACTCTGCAAGTAGAGCCCAAGGACAGTACAGGACAGATGTCCCTAAAGTCATTATTGTGTGAATCCCCAAAATGCACTCATCAAGCTTTTCTGTCTCACTGAGCTCTGCTCCCTCTCTCTCTGGTGGATTTCCATCTCTCTCTCTGCCTCCAAGCAGAATGAATGCTGTCCTCTTCAGCCTCTGTGTTTCTGCCTCTGTCCTGTCCTTCCTCTCTCAGCCCTCTGACCCCCACAGCACGTCTCAGTGATGACTGATGATGGTGCTGCATGCCCATGCTCAGTCAGCTCTAATGAAAGAAAGATATAACCACATGTTCCTTCATGCCATCGGGAGCTCACCGTCCAGAGAGCAAAATGAGGAACAACTGCTGTTTCCCAAATAAATCATTTTCAGCTGGTAACATGTTTCCACCCAACATGAAGGTCAGATCAAAGCCCCAGTGAGGAGCTTTTTGCGGGTCATGAAACACAGAAAATAAAGCCTGAGGCTTTTATGACCTTCAAAAGGAAATGAGACTATCAACAACAAGACAGACACTTCTAATGTTGTAACTTTAGGTGCCTGAAACCACTGAGAGGATGTTGGCGTCAGACCAGTCCATTGACAACATGCTGGGTAAAAACTCTTGAGTTGTCTTAGTGATGTCACCAAATGGTTGAGTTAAACCCAGTAGTGTCCACGATTATACAAAACCTAAACATCATCAAAGATAATGAAGGGGGAGATGTGTAACCCTCAGTGGGGCAGGCTGCAGAAATTAGAGAGTTGTACCCAAACTATTTTTGAATATTTTATGGGTTTTTTTGAATGATTGGCTCAAAGGCCTGGCTCAAGTCTCACAAGGACTGCAGTATTTAGCACTTTGCTTTGGTTGTATGTATCGAGTGTGGAGGTTGCTACTTGGATGAACAAAACTTTTCAAAGAAAGTAGAATGGTATTTTTTTTGTTATATACATGGCATGATCTTTCGGGGGAGAGGAGTTAAAGAGTTTAAGCCAGAGGTTGAAATGCAACAATGGTTTCACTCTGGATATGTTTTCTTACTGTATGTGAAAAAAACTCTGTTCATGGAGCTAAAAGTGAAGGTAAAAGTTTTATAAAGTGCTTTCTGCTCATTTTATTGTGACATTGATTAGTTCCGTTCTGTATCTTGGTTTTAGATTTTTCCACATCTACTGGTGATTACAGCAGTTTGGCATTGCTCATTATTTATTTATCTATTGTATTTGAAGTTATTGGTCTGGTGTGTTGTGATTATGTTTAGTTTCTTCAGTTTCACTGAACTGTGTGCTTCTCTGGCAGTATCACTCAACATAAATTCACCCTCTGATATAATCTAGCGTTTTATGCAAATTGTATGAGAAATGACAGAAAGTTAATTTTTTAAACAATAAAACATTAAGCAAAAATCAGCAATATCGACAGAAATATGCAGTTTCAAGTACAGCAGGAAAATATAAAAGACAACCAGTAAATCCTTTGTCTTGTTCTTTGTTTGGTGGATTAGTTTGTTTTTTATTTTGGTTAGCAGGACAGATGGACTTTTCTGTCTCTGAGGAGTTCAATCAGCACTTGGATGTGTAAATTTATTTTTGAGTTAACAAAACTAACTTTAATGAGGACAGAGAGAAAAAGGAGCAAGGAGGTGAAAAAGAAAGGCATGAAAAAGGGATAACACAGGTAAATACACTGATGAATGATGAAGATGAGACGGAGAGCGGAGGAAGCGGTGAGTCATGATGAAGAGTAACCTGTCTGCACTCTGTCTCATGCTTCCTGTAAAGTTCCAGAAACTTCTCCTGGGTTTGGTGTTGACATCAGGCTGCAGGCGATGACACGTCTTCTTCAAGGTCTTTCTTCTCCGCCTCTGTTTCTCTCAGACTTTGAGCGTCTTTCTCTTCCCTTCACTTTCTCTAACCGTGTGATCAATAGGTAGTTTACTTCACTCTGTTCATTGATTTTTTTTATTCCTGCTGTTTCTTGTACGGCAGGAACTAAATCAAGAACAAAACATTGTGAAAAGTCTGTTAAGTGTTGGCAGGGAAAAGCTGGAGGGGAGCGGAGAGCTGCTGTTTTCCTTTCAATTAATTTTATCAGAGCTTTTGTTGAAAGTCAAAAACAGAATGAGTGCACCAAATAAAAAAAAAAGAAAAAAGAAAACAGATGAGGTACAAGGCACAAATGTTGGTAAGCATGTTTCACAATGCTTGCTGAAGTGATGCTTCGTGACTTGGTGGATGGATGGACCTTAAACACCGAGGTCAGCCTACATCTAGGCATTCAGTGGGCTGGTTAATCAAGGGAAAGTGGTTTTTGGAGCTATGCATCATGGGAAGCTACAGTGAACCAGAGTTTTATAATCTTAACAGTACTTTATCAAAATATCTGCAACAATTGACCCTAAAGTCTGCAGTATTTTATTGGGAATTTAGGTCTTCTCAGCAGCTGTAAACAGCAGCAGATTGTGGGGAAAAAAAATCAATTATACTCTGTGAAGATACAATAAAGATATGGTAATTACTGTTATTGTAAAATTCTAGTACCTTAGGGCCAGTAATGATACTTTAGAAGTTATTGGCCATTTTACAATCTACCACAGGGGCATCAGTGAGGAAGTTCAAAGCCTTAAAAAGCACAATACCAGTTCTGGGTTTGTTTCTAATTATATCTTACTGATAGAAGTATGAGTGTAAGTCATGGAAATTCAGAGTCCAGCTCTACTCCACTGCTCTACGGGGTTCCACAGGGGTCAATTCTAGGGCCCCTGCTTTTTTCTTTGCATCTACTGCCCCTAGGCTTCATTCTGAGAAATCATGGCATCTCTTTCTATTGTTGTGCTGGTGACAGTCAGATATATGTGCTTCTGAAAAAGAAGAATGCTTTCTACCTCACACCACTACTGGCATGTCTTGAAGACATCAAATCCTGGGCTATTTTTTAAATTTCAATTGAAAAAAAAAAGAAAAAGAAGTGATGGTGTTTGGCCCTACTGGCCCCTGTGAACCCCCCTGTGGTGACTTGGGCTCTTTGGTAGATTATTTAAAGCCAACAGAATCAAACTTAGGTTTAGGTTATATGGACAGTGAATTTTAATTGGATCAGCAAATTGACTGTAGTTAAGCCCATCTGCTTTCAAATTAAGCAGCTGGCAGAACTGAAGCCTTTTCTTTCACATTAGCACTCTTAAGCAGTAATCTGTGCCTTTATTGCAGCACAGCTGGATTACTACGATGCACTTCACTTTGGAGTCTGCCAGTCTTCTCTTGCATGTCTCTAGTTGGTGCAAATTGCAGCCATTCACACCTTAAATGTGGGTGGTGAGTGGAAGCACATCACTCCCATTCTGGCCCCCCTCTACTCCAACCCAGTTTTTTTTGTTGGCTTTTAAACCTGAACAATGCTTTGCGCTGCTATATTGCTTTGTTTAAAGTTATTGTTTTTTTTGTTCTTAAATTGTTTTGAAGACCAATGAAACATTTATTAAGCTCTGTCTATTTATGTATACCTTTGGTTCAGCTGTGGTTGTTTTTTAAGTGCTTTATAAATTAAGTTCAGTTGAGTCGAGGTTTGCGGTTGATCTCAAGAGGGACGCAAGAGCAGAAAGCACTGGCTAGCTTCCCAAAAGCACAAACGATTGGGAAGAGTGGACACCAGATGGTTTAGTGATATAGCTCAAACGTAACCCTGGTAGCTGATTGTAGATAAATGTTTGTAGCGTTCCTCATCAGATTAGCAGAGAGGAGTCAACAGTTATAGAGCAAAGATAAACAGGCACAAAAGAGAAGTTAAACTGTCCACAACTATGAGTATCTGCTTTAAACTAATAAGAACCTGTTCTGCTGTGAACTGGATCCATCTAAGGCGTCTCTGATGTTTTATCAGAGAGTCAGTATCAGCTTTGGTTTGTAGAACAGGCTCAGCCAGCTGATCTCTGCCTTACAGATAAACATCAACACCAGATCAAAGCCTGTTTAAGGGTATTTTGGATTGGCAGGTGGAGATGAGTCAGTTATCTTCATACACAGACAATTAGAGAAGCAGTTAACCTTGCTATGCCATATGGCCAAAAGCAGCTGGCCTATGAAACACAATTTCTTTTTAATCCGCAGAAAAAAACAAGAATAATGTGTTTGGATTGAACAGTGTGTCATGATATGAGTATTTTGGCCTGAATAGGTAACTTTCAGTTTCACTGGTTTCCTGGCAGTTCATCCCTGCCAAGAAATAACTCAGCCTGTCAAAAAAATATGGATGTTTTCACTCCAAAACAAACAAGATGCATCATGTTTATTTGAACTTTGAGGATTTTTTTCTTATTTTTGTCAATAGCCGGTTGTTCAGAAAACTGCCTATATTTCCTTTCATGCACAAACCTGAAGCTGAAAATATGTTTTTTTCTCCTCATGGGTTGAATGTGTCTCTTCCTTTCTTGTGTTTTTGTTTCTTCAGTGTGAAGATGGTGCTGCTGTGGACAGCCGGAGACATCTTCAAGACCACCTACTTCGTGATGAACGAAAGCCCGACTCAGTTTGCTGTTTGTGGTTCGGTTCAGATTCTGATCGACGTGGCCATCCTCATGCAGGTCCTCTTCTATAACCAGGACGCGCGGGTCAAGCTGGGCTGAACACAAACTGTGTCTCTTGGCTTCTACCCAGGGCTCATCTCTAAAGTCTTAGCAGCTGAATCTTCAATTGCCTTCAGGATAAGATGATGGATTAATGATGAGACACATTTGGTCCCAAGAAAGTGGAGAAAGCCAATGTTAGTGTATTTTTTTCCTTGTTCAGCCTTGACTTGAAGTATCTGTCCAAAGTTTGTGCCTCTCTGTGCAATTCAGCGAGCCATTTTTACCCTGAACAAAGCAGCATTTTCAGTTTCAAGCAGAGATTTTCAGTCCAGCACTTATAAGCAAACGTCCTTGCCTTTTAAATATTTTAGGAGATCATACTGATTTTTTGGTGCATTTTTATTACTTTATACTATTTATTTGTTTCTCATTTGGATGCTGGACTGGAGTGAACATGGAAACATTGCTCAACCTGGCAGCTCACTCTTTGCCGATCTGGACTGGCAGCTGTTACAACCAGTCCTGCACCGGTAGCCTTACACTGGAATCTACTGCCTGATTGATGAGCCTCCCACCTCTCCCTTCACACCTCACAGGACTGGTCTCAGGATGCTGCGTGTGTGTGGTGTGTGTGAGTGTGTATGTATCTGTCTGCGTGCGCAAAACTTGCTTTTAATGTGTTCT
The DNA here is from genome assembly GCA_008086565.1 of Thalassoma bifasciatum. Taxonomy (NCBI): domain Eukaryota; kingdom Metazoa; phylum Chordata; class Actinopteri; order Labriformes; family Labridae; genus Thalassoma; species Thalassoma bifasciatum. The sequence goes on from RPOG01001486.1 coordinate 145,529, forward strand.
TTTTTCAGCAGCTGAAATTGATTTTTGCCAGCGGCTTTCAGCGCAGAGCAAAGGCTCCAAAACATACAGCATGTCTGTGTAACTGTACAGGACATCAATCTGTTATGGCTCTGCTTTATGGTTTGACTGGTGAGCAATGTAGGTCCAAAGAAACATTATGAAACTAATGGAAAATACAGCAATGCTGCACTTTGCACACACCTCAGTCACAAACGGGTCAAAACAGTTCAGTGTGACTTCTACTGGACCATTTCTGAGCCTTTGATGCATCCATCAGAAGAGCCTTGTTCCATCATCTTTTACTTTTTAGAACATACACTTTTCTATTACCTGTGAAAGCGTCAGTGTCAGTTGTCAGTGAAACGGGTGTGGCACTTTGAAAATCAAAACTGTAGAAAAATAGAGACTTTTGCAGCACCAAAGAGGTCCGAGAGGAAGCTTCTCAAAAAATTGGTGAATAAATCACAACTGAGGCGAAGGGCAAACTTTGCATGGTGAGACTAGAGGATATACATAGATAATATCCATTAGAATAGCATCTCAAACAAGTCTAAAAACACTTTGCAGTCATTAAATGGATCTTAATCTCTTTACGTCTGCCTTGAGGTGGAGAACTGTTTGAATAATCAGGGAATAGATAGTGACTCTTGAAATGTCTTTTTGTCTGAAAAAGCTATCTCTAATGGACAACAGAGTATAACGTCTGCAAAAACCAGCTGTGAGAGGCACAGTATTCATTCCTTTACCAAACCAAAGACAAAATTTTCCAAACAACTAGCATCTGTAGCCAGGAGTTTGTAACTTTAAAGTCATATGAAACCCTCATGATGCTTTTATGGGACTTTTAAAGGCATAATGCTGCACTTTTCGATTCACTACCATTTATTTGAAACAGGTCATCACATGCATTTCTTTATTGCTACCTGTCAAACAAAAGCCTAACTGATCCTATTAGTCCTGCTCAATTATCAGCGATGAGGACAAAACATCATGTCTGAAGAAAATAATCCAAAGAATAAGCTACAAACAGACTTTTCAGTACGAGTGATGAACATTGACTCAACATTTTGAATAAATAATCTGAAGGTAATGCAGACAGTAAAAGTCAAGATAAAGAAACAACCCACTGTATCTGTTTATCTAATTTTACCATGTAGGTCATGAAAAGGAGTCAGAATAATATCAGTCAAAAACTCCCAGCTGTAAATGTAATGAAAGCGCTTTAAGATTGCAAAGTTTCTTCCCTTTGACCATGAGAAAATATTTCTTACCACCTTTTTTAATAAGATAACTTTTCTACAGGCCTTATATGACGTCATAAGCATGGTGCTATCTTAATAAGAAAAAAAACTTATAAGGTTCCTCACTGCTTCATTTATCCAAAGAAGCCTTTTAAACAAGAGCCATTACAGAAATATTCAACCATTCTAGCCAATGAATGCACTCGCAAGTACTCAGTTCAGAAGTTGTGGTTTTAATCAAGAACTAATTTAGCCTCATTGTCTCAGGGGGAGCTGTTCTTCTAGTTCTTTTACTTAATTCTTGATAGTTTCCTCTTACCAAAGCGCTGCAGGAAACAAATCAGCAGCAGCGGCTGATCAGTAGTCAGCACAGGTTCTCCAAACTTC
>RPOG01001487.1:0-29219 GCA_008086565.1 Thalassoma bifasciatum
CTAGTTATAGATTTACAAACTAATAGGATAGATATATAAGAAATAGAATCACTGTTTTAGTGATTCACTGTTAAAGTGAAGAGGTCAAAGGTCAAATATCTTCACACAGAGAGGAAGGAGAACTAATGTGTGTGTGTGTGTGTGTGTGTGTGTGTGTGTGTGTGTGTGTGTGTGTGTGTGTGTGTATGTGTGTGTGTGTGTAGGTGGGGGCTCTGCTATGAATCAGGGTGAGGACAGAGAGCAGGGAGCCCCTCCCTCTAAAATCTCTCTGTGTGGGGACCATGAGAGTCAGACTAAAGCTCAGAGGTGAGACCAGGATCTTTGACTGTTCATGCACCAACATCACACACACACACACACACACACACACACACACATATACACACACACACACTAACTCTCTCTCTCTCTGTTAAAGCCCAGAGCAGCATGATGGACCTGGACCCAGCTGTGTCTCCTTAAAGAGTGATTGGTCGATGGATGAACCTTTTTTCTTCAAAGCTGTGTCTCAGTCTGAGGGTCCAAAGTAAAAATCCACCTCAACGCTTTTATCAGAATTCAAACTTTGGAAAACCAAAATCTGGAAGATTTTCAGTGTTTTTGTTTATTCATTAGTGTTTGTGATTCTGTCAGGGTCAAACTTAAGAGACCAGACTCTCCTGGACCTGGACCTGGACCTGGACCTGGACCTGGACCTAGACCTGGACCTGGACCTGGACCTGGACCTAGACCTGGACCTGGACCTGGACCTGGACCCAGCTGTGTCTCCTTAAAGAGTGATTACTCTATGCCCAGATTTATAGACTTCAAAGATGAACCACATTCTGCTGGTGAAATGTAAGAATTTTAAAGTTTAATTTCCTCCCCAGAACTCAAGAGTGTTGTTAAGAACTGCAACAACAAAATCAATAAAATGGATTTAAATCGATTCATAAAAGTGTTGTTTTTCTGTCAGGGTCAAACGTAAGAGACCTGGNGTGGGACTTGTTCATCACTTCTTTCCTCAAAGCAAAGCAGCAGGACTCTGCAGGTTTGAAGAGTTCCAGCTCCTCTTCATCTTTGACGGTCTGGATGAGTGTCGACTTCCTCTGGACTTCCACAACAATCAGATCCTGACTGATGCTACAGAGTCCACCTCAGTGGATGTGCTGCTGACAAACCTCATCAGGGGGAACCTGCTTCCCTCTGCTCTCCTCTGGATAACCACACGACCTGCAGCAGCCAATCAGATCCCTCCTGAGTGTGTGGACATGGTGACAGAGGTCAGAGGGTTCAGTGACCCTCAGAAGGACGAGTACTTCAGGAAGAGGTTCAGAAACAAGAAGCAGGCCACAACAATCATCTCCCACATCAAGAGCTCCAGAAGCCTCCACATCATGTGCCACATCCCGGTCTTCTGCTGGATCACTGCTACAGTTCTGGAGGATCTGCTGAAGACCAGAGGGGGGGGGCAGCTGCCCAGGACCCTGACTCAGATGTACATCTACTTCCTGCTGGTTCAGACCAAAGTGAAGAGCATCAAGTATGAAGGAGGAGCTGAGACTGATTCACTCTGGGATAAAAAGAGCAGGAAGATGATTGAGTCTCTGGGAAAACTGGCTTTTGAGCAGCTGCAGAAAGGAAACCTGATCTTCTATGAATCAGACCTGACAGAGTGTGGCATCGACATCAGAGCAGCCTCAGTTTACTCAGGAGTGTTCACACAGATCTTTAGAGAGGAGAGAGGACTGTACCAGGACAAGGTCTTCTGCTTCATCCATCTGAGCCTTCAGGAGTTTCTGGCTGCTCTTCACGTCCATCTGACCTTCACCGAGTCTGGAACCAACCTGATGGAAGATCAACCTCCATCACCCCAGCTCTATAATTCACCAGGAGTCCAACTGATGGGAAATCAACCTCCATCATTCCAGCTCTATAATTCACCAGGAGTCCAACTGATGGATGTAGTAAATACAATCCAGTTGCCTAAATCGTCCCCAGAACTTTTCTATCAGGTTGCTGTGAACAAGGCCTTACAGAGTCCAAACGGACACCTGGACTTGTTCCTGCGCTTCCTCCTGGGTCTCTCTCTGCAGACCAATCAGAGTCTCCTGAAAGGTCTGCAGACACAGACAGGAAGTGACTCACGGACCAATCAGGAAACAGTCAAGTTCATCAAGAAGAAGCTCAATGAGGATGATGTGTCTGCAGAGAAAAGCATCAACCTGTTCCACTGTCTGAATGAACTCAATGATCATTCTCTGGAGGAGCAGATCCAACAGACCCTGAGATCAGGACTTCTCTCTGAATATCCTCTGTCTCCTGCTGGTTGGTCAGCTCTGGTCTTCATCTTACTGTCATCAGACAAAGATCTGGACCTGTTTGACCTGAATAAATACCATCCTTCAGAGATGTTTCTTCTGAAGCTGCTGCCAGTGATCAAAGCTGCAAACAAAGCTGTGTGAGTGAATGAGTCAGACATTTAAACTGAATCAATTCTGTTCATGACGACTGAAAACATCTGTTTGTTCTCTCTCCATCATCTTCTTCAGGCTGAGTGGATGTAACCTGTGTCTCTCTTCGACACTTCGAGACAGGAGTCAGGAGTCGAGTGTGTCCTCCAGGCTGAGAGAGCTGGACCTGAGGAACAACAACCTGCAGGATTCAGGAGTGCTCTAAGAAAGACGACCTGAGTTCTCAGGTGTGACGTTTGACCTTTGAGAGTCCAGTCCTACTTCGACCCAGTTGGTGTTTAAGTCCCAGACTTTTTCACATAAATTTTTCAAGAAATTTTTACCTTTTTTTTTTGTCTAAAAACTCAGTTTCTTATACACAAATTGTCTAAAGACAACTATTGGTTGTAAAACTTATATTGGGAATCATTATGTTTTGGTTTTTTGTACCACCCCAAAAATGTCAGGTAGCACAACCAAATATATGTAAATATACAGATATGTTCCTGTAATTTTTTCTTCATGAAATAATTGGCAAGTATCTCTCAAGTTTCTGTCGTGACTCATACATTATCATGTGGGTTTGTGTCTTATTTATTTACAATAATTCCACATTATTATATTCTAGTGATCAAAAAAACTAACAGAGCTGAATAAATGTTGATGTGTCCAAAGGTTTGATGGATGTGACCTGACAGAGAGAAGCTGTGAAGCTCTGTCCTCAGTCCTCAGCTCACAGTCCTCCAGGCTGAGAGAGCTGGACCTGAGGAACAACAACCTGCAGGATTCAGGAGTGGAGATTCTTTCTGCTGGACTCAAGAGTCCACACTGCAAACTGGAAACTCTCAGGTCAGGATGAAGCTGGGTCAACCACAAATTCAGGGTCTNATAATGTGTGTGAGCAGAAAGAAGGCAGATGTTACATGGTCACAACATCAGAACGATTGAAAAGATGGAGAAATAGAAAGAGCTGGTCTCTAGGAGACAGTGTTGTCTGATCAAATCAATCTGATCAAATATTAGAGAGGTGAATTTTTCCTCCTGACTCCTAAAAAGAGCGGACTACTTTAAAGAGACAGAACAAAGGGAGAGCAGGATTTGGCATCACTCATTTCAAAGAGGACATGAGAAGCAGAATGTGGACTTTATGGATCCAAAGAGCAACAGGCAGCCTTTGCTTTTTGACTCTTTTTCTTCTTCTTTGTCTGCCAGGATCTGAACACTGTCAGAAAAAGTCAGAGAGTGATGGAGACAGTTGTCTCAGATGAGTTTGAGCCTGTTTCTGTGTCACAGAGACAAACTGAGGATCACTGCTTCATGTTGAGCAGCAGTTAGGACTCATGTTGGACAGAAAATCATTCTGACTGTGTTTCTTCCTCCAGGGTGGACCATGGTGGACAGCAGTGGTTAAAACCTGGTCTGAAGAAGTGTAAGTGTGGAATCAGTTTGACTCCTGATGAGCAAACAGCAGACTGTCAGCTAACAAAGAATAAAACCTTCAGCTGTGTCTGATCATAAACTGATGCTGTGTTTTCTCTTTTTCTCTCCATCAGATTTCTCTGAACTCACTCTGGACTCAAACACAGCAAACAGAAACCTCAGACTGTCTGAGAACAACAGGAAGGTGACATTTGTGAGAGAGGATCAGTCATATCCTGATCATCCAGACAGATTTGATCAGTGTGAACAGCTGCTGTGTAGAGATGGTCTGACTGGTCGCTGTTACTGGGAGGTGGAGTGGAGTGGAGGAGTTTATATATCAGTGAGTTACAGAGGAATCAGCAGGAAAGGAGACAGTTATGACTGTGAGTTTGGACGTAATGATCAGTCCTGGAGTCTGTTCTGCTCTGATGGAGGACGTTACTCTGTCCGTCACAATAACAGACACACACTCCTCCCTGTCTCCTCGTCCTCTGACTCTCACAGAGTATCAGTGTATGTGGACTGTCCTGCTGGCTCTTTGTCCTTCTACAGAGTCTCCTCTGACAAACTGATCCACATCTACACCTTCAGAACCACCTTCACTGAACCTCTCTATCCTGGGTTTGGGTTTGGGTTGTTTTCTCCTGTTCCCTCAGTGAGTTTGTGTTCAGAGTCAGAGGTCTAGTCTCCTCTTCTCTACACAAACACAAACAGCTGCTGAAGAACAGTTTATCCTCTGCACCAACACAAACAAACTTCAGCTGATTCTCTGACTCTTTCTTTGTTACATCTCTGTTGGAAAAAAAAAATCATACAGACTTTTATTATTCAAACTTATTTTATGAAAAGCTTGTTAGAAAAGTCTGAATCTAAATATACTTGTAATCTTATAAGACTATAAAGGAAACAGTAATCCGTTCTTTTTTTTTATTTCACAAACGTATTTTGTTAAATCCTGAATCAGAAAAGAAATCTGACTCAAACTCAGGATTGATTCTCTGTAATGTTGATTTCAATAAAGTTTGATGATTCCATTTTTTCTATGAGAGCAAATTCATTCTTCATCTTTAATCCAGTTCTTAGTCTCAGCTTAGTCTCAGCAAGGAAAAAGTGAAGTAGTTTCTCTGAGCTTTTAACCCCTCTTTCTGTCAGAATGAGGCCACTGAATAAACTTCTGATGGTTATTTCATTGATAAAGAGAAATATTACTGGGTCAGTGGGTTCAATGATAGGGCCAGTGCTCTTGGAAAACTTCTTAATGTCAACCCCCTGAATAAAACATCCATATAATTATCTAAGAGAAGGAGAAAAAAAGAAAACAGCAAAATGACATTAAAATAAAAATATTTCTAAAAATTTTAACAGCGTACTACACAAGAAGGTTCTTGCTGACATTGTTTTCGCCAAAAAAAATAATTTCCTTCACTTTTTTTCCAATTGAGTTCATCTTAGTCATATCAAATAACATAAAACACCATCACAGAAATACAGAAGTAGTTCATATACTATCAAATCGATCTTTGTTTAATCGCTTAGCAAAGACAATTATTATTATTTCGGAATTATTAGCATTCTGATGCTAAATTTAGGTTCACTGCATCACTTCAAGGATGTTATCAAGCCCTTTTCGAAAGTCGGACATAATCCGTTTTTCCTTTGAGTAATTCATACTTCACTATTTTGATGGTAAGAGTGAGTTCAGTCTAGATAAAATTTAGAAAATTTATAATAAACTGACGGAGCGAAAACCGTTATAACCAGCGCCATTTTATTTTAGCTCCCGCGCTAACGTTAGCGCTTTTTAGCTGTTAAATCAACTTAACTCCGGCAAAATAATTGTTACTCGGGTTAAATAATCACAACACCATTTACAACAGATTTACCTTCAAATTTTCCACTTTTGTCACGGTTAAGTTGTGTTTTGTGAAAAACGTCCAGTGAAAAGTGCAAGTCATCTCAGTCTGTCAACGAAGAGGCAGCGCGAGACAGGACAGTAACCAATGACAGCAGCTTCTGCATGATTGACACGTAGATTGACCAATCACATGAAAGGAGCTGCTGTCATCGGCTAAACGGTCAGCAGAGACAACACAATCATAATATACTACAAAATAATATAATCATAATGAAAAATGATCACTTTCTTATTTTTTAATCCACAAAATATACAGACAAAAAATGCCAGAACTGCCAGTGAAAATCAGGTTACGTTCAGAAGCACTTATATGAAAAAGGTTGCCAACATTTTCAAGATTTTGATTTAAATACACTAAAAATGTGAAAAGCACATAAACATTGTTAACAACTGTATATAAAGATAAGACACAAATATTGCAAAGTTCAGCATTACTCTGTAAATCTAGTCAACTGAGTCCAAGGAATAAGAAATAGAAAACAATTAGCTTGGAGACAAAAATACTCAATTTTAACCCTGTGGTGCATAGTGGTCACTACAGTTACACCTATTTAAAACTTATTTACTCCTACATTCAATGGTTCATGTGGTGGAAATTCATATTAGTCTGTGTCAGGATATTTTTATTCTTCTTAGGGCCTGAAAAAATGGTTTCAATTCTTTTTCCAAATATATATATATATATATTTTAAAAAGTTATAGACAAACATTTGAGGGTAAAACAGCGTAATAGCTATACATTTTTCAGTGTTGAAATGGATGAAAGAGAGTCAAAATGTTTCACAAAGCAAAAAAAAAAGATTATTCATGAAATTACCAAAAATAAATAAATAAATAAAAAAAGAAAGGAAGGAAGTCAAACAAAAAAAATGTCGTTTTTACATGAATTTCACTCTTTCTTATGTTGAATGTTCTGTTACAAATATTTGAAGAAAAAAAATTGAAAACTTTTTTTCATGCCTTAAGACAAATAAAAACACTCAAAGGAAAAATCCAGACACTGGCTTCAATAATTCATGCATCAGAGGGTAAAAAGAATAATATTGGCCAAAGAAAATATATCTTTCAGAGTTTTTTCTTTTATCAATTACTAGACATTTCCGGGGACAACAACAGCAAGGTTGAGAAACACTGGTTTAAGTCACCGACCCATCAAAAAATGTTATGATCTTAAATTATCCAGTGGAGTTGCTTTATTGATTGATTGAATTAATGCATAAGAGTATGTGATGTATTTCTATTTCACCAAATAGTGAAATTATACCAATAACTGTACCATCCACCGAAAATCCAGTCATTCAAAATCATTGAACACCAAGTTTTATAGATATGTGTAATTAAAACCAGTTCCTCCTTTTATTTGATGTATTCAGATGCATATGATAAAAATATCAACACAAAACTAATGACATTCGTTTAACATCAGGCTGAAATTTAAGGTGACATTCTGAAACTGAATATTAATGTTGAGCTTTATAAAAAATCGGAATAAATCTCACTTGATATACAGTTTTTGTAACAAAATAACATTGAAATAAGTTAGAGTTCTCTTTCTGAAGTTCGGGGTCTTACGGAGAGCGAGGCGGAAGCAAGGGCGGAGATTTGTTGCAGGCGCACGTCCTTGCAACCAACGCTACAAACAATGTCAATGTGTCGTCAAAAAACTAACTTTCACTCCAAAACTGATCAAAATCTGAGACAAATTTTACATTATTTAAGACTTTTATTAAAACCACTTTAATAAAGGAGTATTTTAGGCTGTATTGAGGAGGTTTCGCCACTTTGAGCCGACGTGTTTCTCCCTTACTACTGCCACATTGTGCTTTGAACTGCACTCTGTCGAGAGAGTAGAAAAGAGACACTTAAAATCAAAAACAGGTAAAAAGAAAAGCACTTAAATTAAAATTATAAATGAGTAACAAAGGGGACAGCGACGATGACAGCTGCAGTAAACGGAGAGTTGTTTACATCTACAGCCCGGATTATATCGAGACCTGTGACAGTTTATCCAAAGTCCCAAACCGGGTGAGTTCGACTGGATCCAGTTCTGCTGTTTTTATCTCTACTTTAGTGATATTATTCTTCAATCTGTGTTTATTCCTCTGTCTCCATTCACAGGCAAGTATGGTGCACTCACTAATAGAAGCCTATGGACTTCTTAAACACATGAGGTGAGTTGTAGTCAACCTTTAATGTCATTTATTCACTGCAAAAAAGCAAGCCTTCATAAAAAATACAGTTATGGATGAGGGTCTTTATTTTCTTAGATGGTAAAACTGACCATTCTTCTTGGCAAAAAGCCTCCAGTTCCTGTAAATTCTTGCTCTGTCTTGCATGAACTGCAGGTTTGAGATCTCCCCAGAGTGGCTTAATGATATTGAGGTCAGGAGACTGAGATGGCCACTCCAGAACCTTCACTTTATTCTGCTGTAGCCAATGGCAGGTCCCAAATTTCAAGTTTTCATCTAAAACTTTTCACTTTTTCCATTTAAAAAAACACGACTTCCTCTGTAAAACATCAACTTTTTATCTCAGATTTGAACTTCATTAAAAAATTGTGGGGTTTTTTTCCCTCAATTTTTTTGTGCTTTATCTCAATATTGGACGCTTTTTCTAGGTTTGACTTTTCATATCACAATTATGAATTGAAAATCTCATGTTTCAATTTTATATCACAGATTTTGAGTTAATAACCCGAAATTTCAACTTCTGACCTTAAAATTTTGACTTAATTTACTCAAGATTTAACTTGTTCCTCATGTTTTTTTTTCTTTTTGTGTAGGGGTTGGTGGGTGGTTTTAAAATTTTGATTTTTTTCTCAAATTTTGAAGTTTTATCTCAAAAAATTGACTTCTTCTCAACAGTATTGACTATTTATTGCAAAATTGTGACTCCATCTCAAAATTATTTCAGCTGAAGTTATTTGTGGGTTTTTCTTTGCATCCAGAACAATTTTCCTGTCAGTTGTAGCTGAAATGTTTGTTGGTCTACCTGACCGTGGTTTGGTTTCAACAGAATCCCTCATTTTCCACTTCTTCATTAGAGTTTGAACTCTGCTTATTGGCATCCTCAGTGGGATATCTTGGATACCTTTTTATATCTAGTTATATTCCTTTTTATATCCCTAAAACTTCAAAACTGAGATTAAAAAAAACTTGAAATTTAAGGCAATAAGTCAAAATGATGAGATAAAAGTCAGAATTTTAAGTTAAAAAAATCAAAGTTTTGAAGCAAAAAGAGGGAAATTTGGGGGAAATGGTCAAAAAATTTGGGAAGTTGAAATTTCGTCTATAAGGTCAAAACTATGAGAAAAAGCTTGATGTTTTAAGTTGAAGAAAACTACAATTACAAGATAGTGGAGTCAAACTTATTGGATAAAAGCAGAATCTTAAGATAAAAAAGGTAAAAATTTGGGATAATGGAGCTGAAATGTTGAGACAAAATGTCAGAATCTTCAGATAAAAAATTCAAAATTTTGAGATCATGAAATTTAAATTTTGAAATAAAAAAAAGGAATTTTGAGAAAAATATCCAGAGACCACATTCTTTCAGAGAGCCCTGTATTTCAGCTGAAATTATTTGTGGGTTTTTCTTTGCATCCAGAACAATTTTCCAGGCAAACTTTATTGACATGTATAGGATTAATATCAGATATTAACACCTGTTTCCTACTTCATTTGACAGCTCATGTATGATTTTTTAATATTTTTTTTCCAGTACTGTTAAACCCACTCTGGCTACGATCGAGGAGATGGCGAAATTCCACACGGACTCGTACCTGGAACATCTTCACAAAATCAGCCAGGACGGAGACAACGACGACCCTCAGTCAGCGGACTACGGCCTGGGTACAAACTACAAAAAAAACACTGAAGTTTCTTACATGTTTTTGGTCCCTTTACCTCTATTTCAGTAACAATCCAGTCCATATTGGTTTGTAATCTTAGTAGAGAAGATGACTGTTTTTGGCTGATGACTGAGTTTTACCTTAAAATCTTGACTTTTTCCCAAAATTTAACTTTTAATTGCATGATATTGACTTTCAAACCACAAAGTTTGACTTTTTTCCCCTGTAATTTCCATTTTTTATCCTCAAAATTTTGAGTTTTTTCCCCAAATAATGAGTTTTATCTGGTGAATTTGACTTTTTATTTCAAAAATATGACCTTTTGTCTAACATTATCCCTAAATTTTGACTCTGTGGAAAATTTTGACTTTTTTACTCATTATTTTGCCTTTATTACTTTAATATATTTGGTTATTATCTTAAAATTTTGACTTTGTACCACAAAATTATGATTTTTTTTCTTTTATTCCATGATTTCAACTTTTTTTTAACTCAAAATAACTTGAATCAAACATTTTCCTCGACTGGTCTTGTAACTGTGGCCAATATTGAGTCTAGAAAGACATTTATGATTAAAAAGAAGACACAAACATTTGCTTAGATTATAGTTTTTCCAGTCCAACATAGAATCAGTCAAAATAAAGAAAGTAACTTCTTCAGAAGTGATTTTCTGTGTTTCTGTCAGCAGGGGGCGCCATCACACACAAAAAAGAGAAGCATCCCTTGAAAACAAAGCACTGCAAAGTTTTTTTATTTACTTTAATTTAATTACTTTGTGACTTTTCTTTTTTTCGTTAGTCTACTTTGCTTCAGATGGATTAAATTAAAGAAGACAGATGATTTTTGAACCATGAGCTGATTCTAAAAGTTCACTTTTCTCCTGAAGTTGCTTGTTTTTGTTTCCTCGTCTCCCTGGACTCATCCCTCTGCTGCTTCCTCCTTTTGTTCTGCACTCGTCTCCCTGCTCCACCTTTTTCCTCTTCTCTCCATCCATCAGTTTGTTGTTCTATGACACACTCTTGTTTGGTTTACACACACACACACATCTCTGGTTGATCTCTGTTTGAGCAGAAACGTCTCCTCTTCCTCCTCCTCCTCCTCCTCCAGGTTACGACTGCCCGGTGGTGGAGGGGATCTATGACTACGCAGCAGCTGTAGGGGGCGCCACGCTGACAGGAGCTCAGTGTTTGATCGACCAAAAGTGCGACGTCGCCGTCAACTGGGCGGGAGGGTGGCACCACGCCAAGAAGTACGAGGAAAAAACTCCGCATTTCAGGAATAACAGCAACATTTCACTTATTTATAACAGGAAATGTGACTTTATTTCTTCTGATTTTTCTGTTTGTTGTGTTTGTTGAAGGGACGAGGCGTCAGGTTTCTGTTACGTGAACGACGCCGTGTTGGGGATCCTGAGACTGAGAGAGAAATACGAGAGAGTTCTTTACGTAGACGTCGACCTGCATCACGGTGACGGTAAAAAAAATAAAAATACTAGTTTTAAACACAACTTCATATACATTCACCACCTTCCAAGGAAAAATTCTCGTCTAAAACAATCTTGGTTTGTTCACATTCTTCATCTTAAAGCGTCATTTGAGCTCATTCGGTTTCATAAACTCAGCAGAATCATAACAGACATTCCTGATTCTCCTCATCACGTCCAACGACTTCAAATTTCAAGGTTTCTTTATCCAAATGATGAAATTTAAAGTTGAAATTTACAGATGATGTGAGATCTTTGTGATCAAAATCAGCACTTTGAGATATAAAGTGAAAATATGAGTAAACAGATCCAAATTTTGAGATTAAAATTAAATCAAGAGATAGAAAAGTCGGGTGTAATGACTGGAAAAAAAATAATGTCTAAATTCTTTGATAAAAAGTCAAAAATTGTGGTTAAGAGTTAAGAATATTTTGGGTAAAGTTAAACATTCAAGGGAAAAAAAAAAGTGAAGTCAAAACAGCCAAAGTTATGAGAAAAAGTCAAAATTTCAAGATTGAAAGTTGAAATTTCATGGTTGAAATGGAAAAATCTTTGTGATATTCAGTCAAAATGACAAGATAAAAAGTCTGAAGTTTCTGGTCAAATTAAAAATTTTGGATAAAGTCAAAATTATGAGGAAAAAGAGGCAGAATTATGAGAGAAAAACCTGTAATTGTGGTTGATTAAAAGTCAAAGTTTTAAGGTCAAAATTTTGATGTTTTTGTGATTGTGTCAGCGAATCAAGATGCTCCAGCTCAGATCGGTTTATACGCTGCATTTAATTCGAACCAGATTTATTTTTCTGAAAGTGAAAGTGTAGAAATCAGTTCTGCAGGATTGCCTGTGATGTTTTAATTTTGCAAAGAATAAAACTTAACTCAGTGATTTTGTAATCTCTTTCCGATTGTTTGTTTGTGTCTTTTCTCTTTCTGATTGTTTGTTTGTGTCTTTTCTCTTTCTGATTGTTTGTTTGTGTCTTTTCTCTTTCTGATTGTTTGTTTGTGTATTTTCTCTTTCTGATTGTTTGTTTGTGTATTTTCTCTTTCTGATTGTTTGTGTCTTTTCTCTTTCTGATTGTTTGTGTCTTTTCTCTGCAGGAGTAGAAGACGCCTTCAGCTTCACGTCCAAAGTCATGACTGTTTCTCTGCACAAGTTTTCACCTGGATTCTTCCCAGGTCTGTGTTTCTCCAAACTTCACACCTGTTAAGTGTTTTTCTTTATAATGGGGCAGTTAGAGATAAATGTGTGTGTCACACACACACACACACACACACACACACACACACACACACACACACACACACACACACACACACACATTTGTCAGGTACGGGGGCCCTGTGTGACACGGGGCTGGGTAAAGGTCGATGGTACGCTGTCAACGTCCCCCTGGAGGACGGCATCAAGGACGACAGATACTTCCAGATTTTCACCAGGTAGAAAAAGGAACTCGCTCAGAGCAAAGTTCTTCTTCTTATTATTATTATTATTATTATTATTATTATTATTACTACTCTTATTATTCTTCTTATTATTATTATTACTCTTATTATTCTTGCTCTAATTATTATTATTATTATTATTATTACTCTTATTATTATTATTATTATTATTCTTACTCTTATTATTCTTATTCTTCTTATTCTTATTCTTCTTATTCTTCTTATAGTTTTTCTTATTCTTATTCTTACTCTTATTATTGTTATTCTTTTTATTCTTATTATTGTTCTTATTCTTCCTATCGTTCTTATTATTATTATTCTTGTTCTTCTTATTCTTACTCTTATTATTGTTATTCTTTTTATTCTTATTATTTTTCTTCTTCTTCTTCTTCTAATTATTATTATTAATAATATTATTATTATTATTATTATTCCCTGAGAAAAAAACTATTTCTTTCTCCTGCCTGCTCACTAGAAAAAGAAAAAAAAAGATAATACTGACTTCAATCTGAAGATTCTGTGGTAAAAAATCCTCTTTGTTTAACCTCAGATTCCGTCTTAAATCTAAGAATTTAATGAATTTTTATTTTGGGTTTTTGGACTCAAGTTAAATTTCTTAGACAAAAAGTCTAAACTATGGCTTTAATTTTAATCTGTAAATGAAATTAAAGAAACTCAGAGCTTGGACTCAGTTTAAGTCAGAATGATGAGTTTTGATGTTGGTGCGTTTCTTTTTACTAAGTTTCTGACAGAGAAGTTTAAATTCTATGTAAACACAATCAGAAAAATATTTTTGTGTGTGTGTGGGATTTCTGACTAATCCAAGAATTAAGTCTTTTTTTTCTCAGATTTTGGGATTAAAATTAGAATCCTAGGAAAAATAAAAGAATTACATTCGGTGAGAAAAATTGTAAAAGTTAAGAAAAATATCTTTGAGAATTGAGTTTGTTCTGTTTGTGGATTAAAGTTGAAAATCTACAAAAAAAAGTCTGAACTTTGATTTTAATCTGAAATTGTGAGTGAAATTAGAGATAAACCTTCTGCTCCCTCTGAAAAAGAAAAAGTAAATGTCATCCTTTTTGCACCAGCTGTGTCTCGATGTTTTGATTTTTATGAACAGGGTTTCTGGATCAGCTCGCTCTGGTTAACGTCACCTGTCGACCTTTGACCTCTCAGGATCAGAGGAGGCGGGGCTTTGACTTCAGAGGAGGATTTCTATTGGTCCGTTTTCTTTGTGAGTCGCTCTAATATCGTAAATCTATTTGGTCTGGTTCTGCAGCGTGATGCAGGAAGTGCGCGCTCACTTTAACCCCGAGGCGTTGGTGATGCAGCTGGGCGCCGACACCATGGCGGGCGACCCCATGTGCTCCTTCAACATGACCCCCGTGGGGGTGGGCAAGTGTCTGCAGTACGTTTTAGGCTGGCAGCTTCCTACGCTGCTGCTGGGAGGAGGTACACACACACACACACACACACACACACACACGTTTTATAAATACATTTTGACTTGGCAGAATTAGAATTACAGATTTCTTTAATTCACCTTTTTTTGACTCAGGAAAATGTCATTACAGTTCCCTTGAATGTGAATTACAGATGTCTACCATTCATTTGCAGATATTCGTGATTAAAATTTGGATATTTTAACTTTTTGACCTGTCTCAAAATTTTGACTAATCTCAAAAGTTCAGCATCTTATGGTAAAATTTCAAGTTTTTTTAGGAAATTTTTGACTTTTTTTTCCCTCTTTTTTTAACTCTAAACATGTATTATTTCATAAATTATCCTCATTTTTTTTTTTATTCTTGTCCCAAAATTTTGACTCATTATTTCACATTCTTTTTTTTTTCTCACAACTTTGACTATCACCCCAATTTTTTGGAATCTTAAATTTTCAACTTTTTTTTCTCACATTCTTGTTTTTTTCTCATAACTTTGACTATCCCCCAATTTTTTTTTTAACCTAAGAATTTAAATTTTTTTTTCTTACATTCTTGATTTTTTTCTCATAATATTGACTATCACCCCAATTTTTTTTAATCTCAGATTTAATTTTTTATTTTTTTTACATTCTTTATTTTTTTCTCATAACTTTAACAATCACCGAATTTCTTTTCCTTTTTTATATCTCAAATTTCCAATTTTTTTTTATCACATTCTGGATTTTTTTCTCATAATATTGACAATCACCCAAATTTTTTTTTAAATCTCAAATTTACCTTTTTTTTTCTCACATTCTTTATTTTTTTCCTCATTACTTTAACGATCATCAATTTTTTTTTTCCTTTTAAAAATCTCAAATTTCCAATTTTTTTCATCACATTCTTTATTTTTTTCTCATAATTTTAACAATCACCCCATTTTTTTTTAAATCTCAAATTTAAACTTTTTATCTGAAAACTGAATTCACATGTTGTTTATCTGAAATGTCGCACTTAATATCTGGAATGAGAAACCACAAATACATGAATGAGTCAAAATGAGGTTGTAGATATCTGAAATGACAATTTGGCCCGTCAAAGTTTGATTACAGATATTTTAAATTAAAATTACAACTTTCCAAAATGTAATAACAACTCGTCAGAAATATGTCGTTGAAATCTTAAGTGTTAGTTTCAGAAAGTCAAATTTAGTTTTTAAAATCGCTTGCTTTATCTGGATGCATGTGGGAAATCAGTGTATGAGTGTGTTAGAGTGTGTGTTCTCCTTACACACTGTGTGTGTGTGTGTGTGTGTGTGTGTGTGTGTGTGTGTGTGTGTGTGTGAGTCAGGACCTCACGTTGATAGCTTCTACTTATGTGACACAATGAAGCCATTTTCCTCCACTACAATCCCACCTCTCTGTCTCTCTCCCTCTCTCTCACATACACACACACACACACACACACACACACACACACACACACACACTCTGTTAGATCCTCTTTTATTTCAACTTTCACTGATTTTATTCCTAAGTCAAACCTTTTCCTTTTTCTCTGTCAGAGACAACGTGGTTTCAATTTATCACAAGTCCAGAAAATTGATCAACTTCAGTTTTTAGTTGTCTCCTGAAACTTTAGGAAGTTTTCTTGAAATAAAAGCGATGTGTGTTTTCTGTGTGTGTGTTTTCTGTGTGTGTGTGATCAGGAGGTTATAACCTGGCGAACACGGCTCGCTGTTGGACGTACCTGACGGCTGCGTTGCTGGGAAAGACTCTGTCCTCTGAGATACCAGACCATGAGGTATGACAACACACACACAAGCATTCACACACACTTACATGGACACAAACGCACTCATTCATCAGGCCAACACACACACACACACACACACACACATGAGACGACAAACACACCCTCTTGTGTTCGCCGTCTGCTGAGTCACTGCGTCTAATCAAAGATGGCAGCCTGCTTCTCAATAAAGGGGTTTGTCTTCAGGTGAGTGTGTGTGTGTGTGTGTGTGTGTGTGTGTGTGTGTGTGTGNAAAAAAAAAAGCTTTAAAAAGATTTCATTAAAGTAATACAGCGGCTCAATGTGGGTCGTCATGACAACGGAGGTAAACAACAGCCTGGTGCTGCTGCACGCGGAGGAAAACGAAGGAGCTGCTTCCTGACATCAACTCTTCCCTGGATCCAGTGAGATCACTTTAATTTTTGATTTTTGGGCCTGGTATAGCAGAGATTTGTTGTTGATCAATCATTCTTCTTTGAACTGGTTTTCCTTTTTGGTTCCCTGTGGATTAATGGACTGATTGGTGCTTAAAGACTCTCGTGGCAGACAGATCGCTCCTGCACCGACCAACTTTGATTTCATTTAAAAGACTCTTTAAAGCCAACTATCTTTGCTGTTAACTTCTTTTTGCTTTAAAAAGGACTTTTAACTTCTTTAGGAATCATGAAGGAGCATTTTAGGGCTGTATTTTGTCTTCATTCAGTCTGGTTCTGTGCCGTCAGGTTTAAATGTCATTAAAAACCCGTCGCTGACTTATTCCTTTGCCTCTTGTAAGTGATTTGTTCAGAGTCAGAAGCTGCAGAGACGACATTCTCTGACCAATGAGTGACCGGCAGTCCGTCCACGTCACCTTTTAGTATCAGCTTTACTCTCTTAGAACCAGGGTAGAGTAGGTACTAAAAACTGGCGTCTGCCGCGTAGTACCGCGCTAATGGAAACGCAACACAAACCGGGTAGAGGAGAGAAGAGTAGAGCTGAGACGAGTCAGTGGAAAAGGGCCATAAGAGTGTTTTTATCTGAGAGGAGCCAGATTCAAACTCAGGACAGAAGTTTCCTCCGTTCTTTCTCAGGTCACTGAGACTCATGTAAACTCTTTAAAGAGGAACATGATCTGATTTCCTCTGTGGTCAGGTCACAGTGTGGCTGAAGAACACTAAAACTGTGTGTGTGTGTGTGTGTGTGTGTGTGTGTGTGTGTGTGTGTGTGTGTGTGTGTGAGTTCTTCCTGATGGATGTTTGTCAGAACCAGGACAAAGTGTTTTCTTATTTTCTCCTTCTGCTGAGAGGAAAATCAAATAGAGCATCGGTCCATGCGTCTGTCTTTAGACGTCCACACACACAAAGACGCTCTTCATCCACCGGGGGCCGAGACCTCGACTTGATCAAATGTAATGAATAGTTGTGAGTGCTTGAGTGTGTGTATAAGTGTGTTTTAGTGTGTGTGTGTGTGTGTGTGTGTGAGCGTGATGAAGGTGCCTCTTGTTCCTCCTCGTCAGCGTCCAATGGCCCTAAAAAACCTTTGACCTCATTAAGGAGCTCTCACTGAAAACAAAGAGACTATCAGTGCAGGGCAGCTGCCACAGATGATGGAGACACACACACACACACACACTCTCAAACACACACACACACACACACACAGATTCCTCTTTAAAATCAAAAACAGAAGACATTAATGGATCTCTGAAGGAGGATTTTAAAGTGCTGCTTTTTCCAATTTTGTGGCTCATATTGATCTACTTCGGAGGTCGCTCAGTCGCTTTCAAACTCGGGACTTGTTGAAATATGAGGCACACACACACACACACGCGCTCACACACACACACACACACACAAGAACCGGAGCAGACACGGGCAACACGAGCTATTCTCCCCGTAAATAGGTACTACTGGTTCGTTTCGACCTCAACGTCGCTGTGTCTTGTTTTTGATGGAAACACGGGAAAGGAAAGACTGTGTGTGTGTGTGTGTGTGTGTGTGTGTGTGTGTGTGTGTGTGTGTGTGTGTGTGTGTGCCTTACTGTAGACAAAAACCACATGAATGCACACATTCATTACAGTCTGATAATGTACAGGCCTGTTTTATGACTCTGTTTTGTTTCATTGGATGATTAACTGCTCTGGAAGTGAAGGAAACTGAACTCAGAGACGTTTCCTGATTTATTAAAAGCAGCTCAGTCACAAACCTGGAAATAAACCTGTTTCAAAATATCCAAACTTTGATTCTTTAGATATTTGAGGTAAAGTTTATCATTGAGGGGAACAAAGAAAATAAATTACACTCATCAGATTTTTGTCTAAATGATACCTGGTTGGTGAGAACCACTTTTTCTTCTACCTGTGTGAGTGAGTAGGGTGTAAGTGCAGAATGTGTAAGTGTGAATTGAATGAATAAATAAGCACAGAATCCTTAATAGCAGAATGGGTAAGGATGAAAGGTGTAAGTGCAAAATGCATCAGTGCTGAATCAGGGCTAGCGCGGAATGCAAAGCGTGAAATATGAAAGTGTGGAATTGAATGAATGTGTGAGTGCAAAATGAATTTTTTAAAAAGTGCAGAATCCATAATAGCAGAACGCGTAAGGGTGGAAGTAGTGAGTGCAAAATGCGTGAGTGCAGATTTAGTCTGTAAGAGCAGAATGTGTAGAATGAAATGCACCTTGTGAAATGCATGTTGCAAAATGTACAAGTGCAGAATGAGTGTGTGAGTGCAGAACGAATGTGTGAGTGCAGAACGAATGTGTCAGTGCAGAGTGAATGTGTGAGTGCAGAATGAATGTGTGAGTGCAGAACGAATGTGTCAGTGCAGAATGAGTGAGTGAGTGCAGAATGAATGTGTGAATGCAAAATTAATTTGTCAGTGCAGAATGAATGTGTCAGTGCAGAATGAATGTGTGAGTGCAGAATGAATGTGAGTGCAGAGTGAATGTGTGAGTGCAGAATGAATGTGTGAGTGCAGAATGAGTGAGTGAGTGCAGAACGAATGTGTCAGTGCAGAATGAGTGTGTCAGTGCAGAATGAATGTGTGAGTGCAGAATTAATGTGAGTGCAGAGTGAATGTGTGAGTGCAGAGTGAATGTGTGAGTGCAGAATGAATGTGTGAGTGCAGAATGAGTGTGTGAGTGCAGAATGAATGTGTCAGTGCAGAATGAGTGTGTGAGTGCAGAATAAATGTGTGAGTGCAGAGTGAATGTGTGAGTGCAGAATGAATGTGAGTGCAGAGTGAATGTGTGAGTGCAGACTGAATGTCTAAGTGCAGAATGACTGGTAAGTGCAGAATGATTGTGTAAGTGCAGAATGAATGTGTAAGTGCAGAATAAATGTGTGAGTGCAGAATAAATGTGTGAGTGCAGAGTGAATGTGTGAGTGCAGGATGAGTGTGTGAGTGCAGAATGAAGACAGAGATTCCTATCAGTGATATCAATGAAGTTTTTTGTCTATCACAAGCTATCCTGGGATGAAGACAGCTTCTGTCTTGCAGATAGCCCCTCCCCCCAGTCTACATTTTAAAATCCCACCAAACAAACTCAGAGTTGGTGTTTAAAGTTTGTGTTTGTGTTAAAATCGTTTTTTTCCTCTGCTCAGATTTTGTCCCCTGTAAATGTTTGAATCAGTCGTGTAATAAACACAAACATCAATCAGGCCGTTGAGTCACATGAACAATAGTAAAATCCACTGATAGCAGAGAAAGTCTGACACCTCAGATAACCTGCACAATGAGCCTGCTCCGGTTTGACTCCACTATCTTAGGAAAACACCAGAGAAAACGGCGTTTGTGGTTCCAGGATCACGCCGTCACGTCCAGAGTCATTAACCTTCCCCGCTGTCGCGTTTCGTCTGGGCGCTGCTCGCTGATCCTTCCTGACCCTCATTGTGTGAAAGCAGCGGAGACGCTCTGCGTGCGAATCAGAGGCCAGCGTCTAAGAATAGCTCAGAGGTCAAAGGTCAGCGAGCGTTTCTGATTGGCTGGATTGTTTTTATAACCCAGTTGGTTTTTCAGGGGAAATCTTTTCTGCTTTGAGAACGTCTCTGCGTTGTTTACGTGTTGTGCTGTTGTGAGGTTCAAGTGGATGTTAGAGGAGCTGGTGACGCTCTGTGGGAACAGGATCACGCCGCCACAGACGCTGAATTATCATTGGTTCAGGAGTTTATTTGGAGAATCCTCCTCTGGAGATAAAATAGCATCACAAACATTTCTTTGGCTGACCCAGGCATTTTGAACTTTTTTGGTGCTGATCCTGTGAGACTGAACTCCTCAAACAAAATATGAAGAGAAGAGAAATATGAGTCAGATCTAAAACTCTGTTTTCACAGAGAGACAGAAAAAACTACAACTGAGACGAAGCATCAGGGTTTATAAAAACAACAACATCATTAAAGACGTGTTAGAAAACTCTGGTTTCAGTCTCTGTCTGAAACTCTTTGCTTTAGCTGCTGTTTCTTTAAGACTTAAACGCCACCATCACCAACCATCAGGACTCCATCAGGTCATGAACCAATCAGAAGATCCCAATGTGATGACATCATCAGTTCAGAAAGTCTCATGAAGATCTAGTGATGACCTGATGACGTGTCTTTAAGGTCTCATGAAAATCTGATGACAATCATGTGAAGATCTCATAAAGATTTAACGATGATGTCATAAAAATCTCTTGTCAAACTCATGACAATCTTGTGAAGATTTTGTAAATATTTGATAAAGATTTCAAGACATTCTCTTTAAGATTTTGTTAAGATCTATTTTCAATTTTATGACAATCTTGGGAATATTTTACTAAGATGTCCCTGAATCTCATGAACAATCTCGTGACAATGTCATTTGGCTCTTGTGAATATCTCACTTAGATCTCATGTCAAATTCATGAAAATCTTGCAAAGATCTCGTGAACATCTGCCCAAGATTTTATTTCAATTTCATCACAAAGTTGTAAATATTTTTTGATGTCCCGAAGCTCTCATGATACATATTTTGAGTATAATGGGAAAGTCTTTTGACGATCTCATGAAGATCTTACGGAAAAAAAATTTTAAAATCTCATGATGTTCTTGTGGTGATCTTGCTTAAATGTCTACAAAATCTCACAGTGATCTCGTTAGGATCTTCAGCAGGATCCCCTGATGATCTTTGACAATCTTACAACAATGTCACAAGGATCTCATTAAACCCCATGACAGTCTCTAAAGAGTTTATCAAGATCTTATGACAAATTTATTACAGTCTTGTGAAAACTTTGTAAAGATCTGGTGAAAATCTGTGAAGATCTTACTAAGATTTCATTAAATGCTCATGATGATCTCATGACAGTCTTGTGAACATCTATTGAAGATTTTGTGAACATCTGATCTCTTGACCTTCTCTTTAAGATCTCTTTAAGATCTTACGTCTATTTCATGATAATCTTGTGAAAATCTCTTAAAGATTTTGTTGATATGTTCAGAAGATTTTGTGACGACCTGATGAAGATCTTGGTAAAAGTTCATTAAAATCTCATGATGATCTCGTGAAGATTTCTGTTTGTTCTGAGGAAGATAATGTGTAAATCTCGTGATGGTATCGATAGTAAGTTGTAACGATATTTTGATGCTCATATGACGACTTTGTTCAGATTTTATGGAGATCCAATGATTTATTGAATATCTTGTTAGTTTCACTATCAGATCTGGATAAGTTCTCTTAAAGATCTTGTTGTTTTGTATCAGTGGAGTATTTTTGCCCAGTCGTGTTCTCTTGTTGTTGTGATGTTTCTGGTGGTTTTAACGTTTTCTCTGTGTCATCTCCACGTGTCACTGAGGAGACAAAAAGTTATGAAAGAGCAGAAAAGTTTTGTCAAACACAGCGTGTGTTGGGTTTTCATCAGGAGTCACCCTCCAACAAAACAAACCCTCCTCTGCTCTCACTCTGTTTTCGCACATTTCCCAGCAGACCAGTTCCTCCTCGCCTCGCCGATAAAAACAAACCACACGTCCAAACTTCCTGCGGCCGCCTCGGCGCTGGACACGCAGCTCGACCGTGTCCTCGCCGCGTTTGTGGTGTGAATCCAGCTCACGCCGCTCTGCCCTCGCTCGCTCTCTTTCCGCTCTTCCTGTCAGCGAACGCGCTATAAATACTCCACAGGAAACTGGCACAGGGATGTTTTTGTTCCACACACTTTTTTTGTCCCGCTGCCTCTGCTGTCGTTTCTTTTCCCCTGCAACAAAATCAATCATACGCCGTTAAAATCTCGGAGTGAGAGCGAGAAAACACCCGTGTGTCCGCGTCCACGCCACACAGGAAGGGAGGACGTCTCTGGAAGCGTCCCGCCTCTTCACTTCCTCTCTTCCTGTCTGCGACCGCTTCCCGCCGTGCCCCTCGCTGCCGTCACGTCGGCTCCCAGAGTCACGGGCTCAATCGCCGGAAACGAGGCATCGGTGGAGCGAGCGAAACTGCGCGGTTTTCGTATCCAAGGGGAAAAACGTGTGTTTACAAACCAACATGGGAATCCAGCTTCTCATTCAGACCTTATCGATATCAGCCAATCAGATTGAGTCTGCGTTGGATTGTTTGAGGGGAGCGTGGCGCTGAAAGGAGCTGGTGCATGCTGGGACGCTCCAACAATGAGCTGAGAGTTGGTTTCCTGCCTGGTTTCCTTCAGGACTGTGTCGCTGTTTTTCTTTCAAGTTCATGGAGGGTTTGATGAATCATCCTCCGTCATTTCTTATCACATTTCCCTGTGAGAAAAGATGTTTTCATAAACTCTGCTGTTGCTTTGTTTTCATCAAACTTTCTTTCCACTTCAGAGCCTTTGGTTTTTTATTGTTTTTTCCCCAAAATTGGGTTGAAAGTAGAGCTGAACGATTTATCGTTTTCTGATCGAAATCGCAATTTCAAACATGGTGATCATGTGATCGTTAAAGCTGTGATTTTTTCCTGCTCCTGACTGACCCAGGATCTGTTATATCAGCTGTTTCACACACACCTGTCTTTGAGTGTGAGACTGTTGGAAAAATCCTTTTTTCCTTGGGATTGTTGAATTTTGTTTTTAGTTGTTTTGTATTTTATTTTATTTAACCTGACACAATTAAGGATATTTTGCACTAAATCATTTCTAAAAGTTAAGAGTCAAAGATAGCTCTGTTTGTTCTTCAGTTTTTGTCACTAAAAATACAATTTGAAAAGTCTGGTTTAGAAATAACAAGAATTGGTGTTAGACTCTGGGTTTGATAAAAGTCAAAATTCGACTATTTATCTAAAAATCTTCCTTTAATTTTGTATTCATGTCACATAATTTTGACTTAAATCTTAGAATTTTGACTTTTTATATCAAAATTCCAACTTTTTATCTCAAACATTGCCATAGCTCATGTTTCTTTTCTTCTCCTGGTTGAAAATGTTTATTAGACAGCAGCTTCATCGGCGACATGGTTCATTTGTTTTCAGAGACGTTTTCTCCTCCGCTGTACAGCTCAGCATCCTTCATAACTGGAGATCCTGCTGATGGCTGTGAAAATAAACACACACACACACTTCTGTCCACAGATGGGCTCATGCAAACACACACACACACACACATAGACTCAGTAACTGTTCTGCTTTCAGCTCATGCAGAACACAATCTGCTTACACAAACAAACACTAATGGCCCTTTTCCACTGACTCGTCTCAGCTCTACTCTACTCGCCTCTACTCGGTTTGTGTTGTGTTTCCATCAGCGCGGTACTACGCGTCAGACGCCAGTTTTTAGTACCTACTCTACCCTGGTTCTAAGAGAGTAAAGCTGATACTAAAAGGTGACGTGGACGGACTGCCGGTCACTCATTGGTCAGAGAATGTCGTCTCTGCAGCTTCTGACTCTGAACAAATCACTTACAAGAGGCAAAGGAATAAGTCAGCGACGGGTTTTTAATGACATTTAAACCTGACGGCACAGAACCAGACTGAATGAAGACAAAATACAGCCCTAAAATGCTCCTTCATGATTCCTAAAGAAGTTAAAAGTCCTTTTTAAAGCAAAAAGAAGTTAACAGCAAAGATAGTTGGCTTTAAAGAGTCTTTTAAATNCCTTTAAAGACCACGGTGGCACATATGTTAGTACAAAATGATGTTTGTGTGGCGTTATAGATGAACATGCACGCACTTCTGCGCAGCACTTTAGCGCAGCTGTGTTATAAGATCCACGCCCACCGTGAGTCTGTAGTCGGGCTAGAGGAAAAGAACCAAACCCAGTAGAGACGAGGAGAGTAGAGCTGGAACTGTAGAGTGGAAAAGCGCCATAAATGAGTAATGGAGCTGAACGGGTGAAGAAAACTCCACTTGGTACCAGCTTTAACTCTTCTCCCAGAGACGTCGCTGTAATAACAGACTCTAAATTTAACAAACTGAGTCAGACAGGAGGAGAGAGAGCTGCTGGAAATGGAGGGAGGTGTAACATCCTGTCTGTTGGCACTTTCTGCCCCGGTGAGGTCAGATAAACTTCTCATGAACCAGACATTAACAGTGTCACCTCAGATCCATGAGGATCCAAACTACCTTCGATATAATCCCAGCTTTAAGGAAGTAGATATTATTATTATTTTTAACCAGAGCGTTGTGTGTGTGAAGGCCTAAGTTTCTCATGTTGTTTCAAACTGTGAGTGATGATCAGAGGGTTCATGTTCAGGGACCAGGATAAATAATCTAAGACCTTTCTACATTCATCCACCCAGAGTTTCTGGACCAGGTGACGTTAATCAAACTTCTCTTTCACTTTAATTATTTTTCAGATCTGGACGTTTTTGTCCTGAAAGGAGAATAAACGGCTTCATAGACGCGTTAAAGTGAGGAGTGTCTGCTCCTCTCTCTCTGCTCTCCATGCTCACCCAAGCATAACAAGCACGCAGAAGACTGTGTGTGTGTGTGTGTGTGTGTGTGTGTGTGTGTGTGTGTACAGCAGGAGGCAGAGCACTGGGTTCATGGGAATACACTGGGTGTGTGTGTGTGTGTGTGTTTTGTAACGTCTCTCATGTTGAGCTCTGTTGAGACCGGAGGTAAAACACAGAAAGTCATAATCAGAAACAGACACACACACACACACACACACACACACACACTCATGGTTTTACCTTTGTATGTGCACAAACACAAAGAGTGTGTGAGTCAAACACACTGGTTGTTGTTATTAAAGAGAGAGAGACAGAGTGGTCTTTGTCTCTCAGGATCACTAACGTTTACTTCTGCTGCCTGTTGCTTCAGCTGTGTGTTTGTGTACATCTGCTCAGGAATCTGTGTGTGTGTGTGTGTGTGTGTGTGTGTGTGTGTGTGTGTTAAAGCCGTCTGAAGTCGTCTCTGATGACATCCCTCTAATCCACTAAAGACCTCCAACCACAAACACAGACCCTGGTCTCTAAAATGACCCTGGTATTAAAGCGTAGGATTAACCACAGGACGTTTGTCCCATCAGCTCTGAAACTTTCAGGAGACAAAAACTGACGTTGAAGAGAATTTAAAGACTAAAAAACTGTATTTTCACTTAACTGTTGCATATTCTCAGTTAAATAAAGTTTCCTCTTGCATCAAAAGTGAAACTTCACTGTAAAAAAAGTCAGTAATAAATACACCAAAACTGTCAAAAAGTAACAATTAAGGACCATGAAACCAAACATTTACTTTTACCATATTAAATTCACTGAATTACAGTTTATTAAGAGACTGGAGAAAACTTTGACTTTGACTTTTAAAGAATATTAAAATAATAACAATCTAATGTGAAAACAAATAAATAAATAACCGTACTCTTTAGAAGTTTATAGCATAAAATGTCCGAGAAACTTAAATTTGATGCTATTATGTCAAACCATGGCATCCTATGGCATCTTTTGTAGTCCTGTGGCATCCCATGGCATCTTTTGTTGTCCTGTGGCATCCTATGGCATCTTTTGTTGTCCTGTGGCATCCTATGGCATCTTTTGTTGTCCTGTGGCATCCTTTGGCATCATATGGGTATCTATGGCATTCTTCGTTGTCCCATGGCATCTATGGCTTCCTATAGCAACCTATAGCATCCTATGACATCCTTTGACATCCTATGGCATCTTTTGTTGTCTTGTGGCATCCTTTGGTATCCTATGGCTTCATACGTCATCCTATGGCAGCCTTCGTTGTCCCATGGCATCCATTGGCATTCTATTGCATTCTTTGGCATCTATGGCATTCTTTGGCATCAATGGCATCCTGTGGCATCTATGGCATTCTTTGGCATCTATGGCATTCTATGGCATCTATGGCATTCTATGGCATTCTTTGGCATCTATGGCATTCTATGGCATCTTTGGCATCTATGGCATTCTTTGGCATCTATGGCATTCTATGGCATCTATGGCATTCTATGGCATCCATTGGCATTCTATGGCATTCTTTGGCATCTATGGCATTCTTTGGCATCTATGGCATTCTATGGCATCTATGGCATTCTGTGGCATCTTTGGCATCTATGGCATTCTTTGGCATCAATGTCATCCTGTGGCATCCCTTGGAATCCTACGGCATCCTGTGGCATCATATGGCTTTGGCATCCTACGGCATCTATAACACTCTTTGGCATCCCTTAGAATCCTATGACACTCTTTGGCATCCTATGGCATCTTTAACACTCTTTGGCATCCCTTAGAATCCTATGACACTCTTTGGCATCCCACGGCATCTATGGCATCTTTTGGCATCTTATGGCATCTATGGCAACCTACGGCATCTATGGCATCTTTTGGCATCCTACGGCATCCTTTGGCATCATACGGTATCTATGGCATCCTATGGCATCTTTTGGCATCCTACGGCATCCTTTGGTGTCCTATGGCATCTGTGGCATTCTTTGGTACCCCATGGCATCTTGTAGCATCATGTGGCTTCCTATAGCATCCTATGACATCCTTTGACAACTTATGCCATCTTTTGGTATTCTATGGCAACCTCCTACAACCTTTGGCAACCTGCGGCCCCCAGTAATCTTGTCTTTTCCTGTCATGAATTGTGTTATTTTGTGTCTTCATTGTGTATTTATGGCATTTTTGTCACATGATATTGTTTCATATCGTCTGAGTTTGTTTCTTGTGTTTAATTTGTTTCATAATTTCTCTTTTTGTTGTGTTTAGTCTGATGGGTGATGTAACCTGGTATCAGATTATCTTTATGTTGTGGTTCTCTATCGTTTCTGTCTTTTCTTACTCTTCATGTCGTATGGACTCGTAACTCGACCTACAGCCACTTTATCTTGTGTTGTTTGGTTTTCTGTGTTAACATCCAGTTTGGAGATTTGAACAGTTTTTTTTTCCATTTTGGCTCAGATAAAGACGAGAGACATTGACCCAAAGTGAAAACACAAACTTAGACTCAGCTGTGATGGATTTTCTCCCTGACTGTAACTGATGCTCATGGTTGTGTTCAAAGGTCAAACCTGAACTTTCAGGATCAATATGAGACCAGATAACTGGAAATTAAAGTAGACGTGTAACTCTTGAGACAAACTCTGGAAGGAGCGTCGCCTCCGTCAGTCAGAGACTCGTTCTGCGTCTTCGCTCCGCACGTTGAGCTGCGTCCTCGCCGTCCAAGGCTTTCACAACAGTGACTCCAGCGAACTGACGCACTTGTGGTCGGGTCTGGCCTCCGAGTTTGTTTTGCTCTCATGGCAGCGAGTCAAGGCCTGAAAATTCCCTGCAAATATGTTTGTGTAACGGACATGCTCTGGTTTTAACTTCTGGTTGAACTCGTTCTCTGGATTTCCACCTGTTTTTCTTTTCTATTCTCTTTTTTCTTTTTGCTCCAGCGTTTTGGCTGGTTCTGCTTCGTGGAATCAGTCTGACTCTGCGTGAAATGCCAGGAGTCTTTGGTATTTGTTGAAAGCATCTCAAGCTTTTTCTGTTTTGGGGGGTTGGTGAGGCCCAGGCTGTGGGGAGGGTCTCGCTGATTTGTGGTTCTTCTTTGTTCTGCTTTGTATTTCTCCTCTCTACATGAACCAGACTCAACTTTTTTCCTCCATTTGTTTGTGATAATGCAACCTCTAGACAACACAAGGGTTCAGAGAGGATAACAAACATGTGTCCATGTCAAAGCCCTCATCTCTCTCTCTTTCTTTCTCTTTCTTTCACTGACTTGTTGCGTTTGGGATGGATTGCCATGAACGTTTGTACAGAGCTCCTTTGTGCCCAGAAAATAAATCCCATGGACACTGATGGAGCCTTGATGTTTCTCTCTGCCACCATGAGGTTTGTGTTTGTGGTTTCTGGGGGAATATCCCTCCAACCCTCTGATGGGTTTCTACAACATTCAGCACAAGCGTTGATGGCTCTGTTGGGATAAACTGTTGAAAATTATGATCCGACAACTTTCCCTCTCTAGCCATCTTAAAACTCTCCAAAATTCAGAACAACACCTGGAGATCTGGTTTCTGAAGTCAAACATAAATGAATTTAGGATTAAACAGGCGCTTTCAAACCATTTGGATTCAGTCGGATGAATTTCATGCAAACCAACATCTGCACTAAGCTTATTTATTGATTATTTATTGGTTTAATAAAAGGCCTATTGAAAGGAGGTAAAGACAGACCTTGGTGTTTGAGGCCCCAGCCCTTCAATGATTCATGAACCTTTCCACCAAAGTTAACAGACACATGAAGCAGCGATTGTTGGTGAGATCAGTGAGTTAAGGATTCCCCATCATTTCTCTTCCTTCGCCTCTACTCGGTCTGTGTTGCGTTTCCATTAGCGCGGTACTACGCGTCAGACGCCAGTTTTTAGTACCTACTCTACCCTGGTTCTAAGAGAGTAAAGCTGATACTAAAAGGTGACGTGGACGGACTGCCGGTCACTCATTGGTCAGAGAATGTCGTCTCTGCAGCTTCTGACTCTGAACAAATCACTTACAAGAGGCAAAGGAATAAGTCAGCGACGGGTTTTTAATGACATTTAAACCTGACGGCACAGAACCAGACTGAATGAAGACAAAATACAGCCCTAAAATGCTCCTTCATGATTCCTAAAGAAGTTAAAAGTCCTTTTTAAAGCAAAAAGAAGTTAACAGCAAAGATAGTTGGCTTTAAAGAGTCTTTTAAATTAAATCAAAGTTGGTCGGTGCAGGAGCGATCTGTCTGCCACGAGAGTCTTTAAGCACCAATCAGTCCATTAATCCACAGGGAACCAAAAAGGAAAACCAGTTCAAAGAAGAATGATTGATCAACAACAAATCTCTGCTATACCAGGCCCAAAAATCAAAAATTAAAGTGATCTCACTGGATCCAGGGAAGAGTTGATGTCAGGAAGCAGCTCCTTCGTTTTCCTCCGCGTGCAGCAGCACCAGGCTGTTGTTTACCTCCGTTGTCATGACGACCCACATTGAGCCGCTGTATTACTTTAATGAAATCTTTTTAAAGCTTTTTTTTTTCCTTTAAAGACCACGGTGGCACATATGTTAGTACAAAATGATGTTTGTGTGGCGTTATAGATGAACATGCACGCACTTCTG
>RPOG01001487.1:39853-42353 GCA_008086565.1 Thalassoma bifasciatum
GTCTTATGGATTTTTAATCATTTCTTTTTTCCAATTTCCAGGCCAATCAAACTCTGCACCCTGTGAAAAAGATCATTTTGCTCCAACAAAAAAGGGTTTTAGCTCCATCTACTGGCCAAACTGAATCTTTGGGTAGTCTGTGTGAGTTTGGCCACCAGATGGAGCCAAATGACCATTTTTGCTGTGTGACCTATTTTCAGTGCATAGGGAGGCTTCTTGAAGAAACATGAGAGCAGACAGAGGAATGGCTGTGGCCATGCAGCTCTCTGCATGTTGTCATTATTCTATTTCAGCTGAACCCTGAAACACATGAGCAGGGGTCTGCAACCTTTAAGGAGCCATTTTTCTTTATTTCACATGGATCAAGGTCATTCCACAGCCACAAAAATCTTCACTATAAAAGCAAGAAAATGTTAAAATTCGACACAGAAGTAAATGTATTTAAAAGTAGAGCCACATGCAGGAAAGAACGGCCCTCGCTCCCATGTGGCTGACTGAGAACGATTGCAGCATGTTCAGACATGCACACAGGTCGACACTTTTTAAAATTAAAGCCGCAAGCGGCGAGGAGCGGGGAGTCGCTCTCGTNGCTGTGGCCATGCAGCTCTCTGCATGTTGTCATTATTCTATTTCAGCTGAACCCTGAAACACATGAGCAGGGGTCTGCAACCTTTAAGGAGCCATTTTTCTTTATTTCACATGGATCAAGGTCATTCCACAGCCACAAAAATCTTCACTATAAAAGCAAGAAAATGTTAAAATTCGACACAGAAGTAAATGTATTTAAAAGTAGAGCCACATACAGCAAAGAACGGCCCTCGCTCCCATGTGGCTGACTGAGAACGATTGCAGCATGTTCAGACATGCACACAGGTCGACACTTTTTAAAATTAAAGCCGCAAGCGGCGAGGAGCGGGGAGTCGCTCTCGTGCGGTTGTCCGAGCGCATGCTCGGACGAGCGCACGTGAGCGAGGGCCCGTGTATCGCCGCTTGCGGCTTTAATTTTANAGCAAGAAAATGTTAAAATTCGACACAGAAGTAAATGTATTTAAAAGTAGAGCCACATACAGCAAAGAACGGCCCTCGCTCCCATGTGGCTGACTGAGAACGATTGCAGCATGTTCAGACATGCACACAGGTCGACACTTTTTAAAATTAAAGCCGCAAGCGGCGAGGAGCGGGGAGTCGCTCTCGTGCGGTTGTCCGAGCGCATGCTCGGACGAGCGCACGTGAGCGAGGGCCCGTGTATCGCCGCTTGCGGCTTTAATTTTATTTGTATTTGTATCTTAATTTTTAGGGCCCGAGCGACCGCAGGCGGGCGAAGGCCCTCTTGGAACCTTAAGGATTATAAATTTTTTCCGCCGCTTTAACCCCAATTTTCGCCCCTTTCCCTTGAAAAACAGAGCGCCACACTATGTCCTACCCCCCCTGACCACTGCGAAAAATTTATTATTTTGCCACTCAAAAAATGCTACAATCTTGCTAGCATTTAGCATTAGCTTAAAACGGTAGCCCCGCCGCCTACTTTCACTTACAAGTCTGAAATTTTTTGGCTACCTCAATCATGCCCCGACCTTCAAAAAATTCTCTTGGGCAAACTCTGAATTTCGCACAGCAAGTTCGGAAATTTGTCCCAAAAGTCGGAATTTGACGATTTTTAGGGTACGTATTTGAACGAACTTGTCCTAGGGTTTTTGTCGGATCAGCTTCAAATTTCTCATGTGTATACTACACACAGTGACGATTAAAAGTTATTAAAAGATTGTTATAATCTTCAGGGGCGTGGCCATCAGAGGGCGCCAAAAAAAAAGAAAAATTTACATGCTCCGATTTGTATGAAATTTTTTGGGCACGTTTATCACTCCAAGACCTTCATAAAAATGTAAAATGTTAAGGCAAAACAATAATTTAAAGTTCCGGAATTTTACGTCAAAGTTAGAATTTTTGCGCTAGCATGGTACGAACTTTTTCGAACTTGTCCTACAGTTTTTTTCTGATTNCAAGGACTCCTGATAACTCCCTGATTTTTAGCCTAATCTCCTTCAAATTTCATTTAAACTGTCATGATCCATCCCTGGACACACCCTCAAACTTAGAGGATAAAACTGTACGTCTTAAAGATTTTTAATAATTCATTTTTTCCAAGTTTTAGGCTGATCAACTCTGCACCCTGCAAAAATAATCATTTAGCTCCAGCATTAATGGTCATTTGGCTCCATCTAGTGGCCAGACTTTACTTTTAGGTGGTCTGTGTGAGTTTGGCCACTAGATGGAGTCAAATGACCATTTTTGCTGTGTGATTTCTTTCAGTTCTGACATTGTGACACTCATTTTTAGAGCAGCAGGAGGCTGTGCTGTGAGCATGCAGCCATTTGATGTTGATATTATATTTGAAATTTCTAAAACATCTTCAACAAGCTCAGTTAATTAGGTCAAGCTTCTGTTTTGAATGATATTTCTCTTGTAAAGTGTCAAAGTCTGAAGTGGTTTCATGAACCAC
>RPOG01001487.1:47353-54853 GCA_008086565.1 Thalassoma bifasciatum
GCGTTAATCAAACTTCAATTACTGGAAAATAAAACTTAAAGCTTTTAATGAGAAGTTTCCAAACAGGCTGGAATAATTATCCAAGCCTGAATGTGAATAAAACAAAGCAAACTAAACAGTCAGAGGTGAAATAAATAAATTTTATAGAACTGTCCCTAAATATCTGAAACCTCGGCTGCAGGGTAGGTGTCCTAAAAAGTGACAAACCTGTCTTTATTTTATATTTTCCACAAAAAAAGAGTCCAAAGTAGCAAAACAGGATGACCTATCTTGGTTGATGAACTCTTTTAACCACGTAAAAGTCAAAATAAGTGAAGAGAGATCTGATTTTTTCTGTCTACCAGGGGCACAACATCAACAGAGGAGCTTTAATTTCTAGATTCAGACTGAAAGTTTCTCACTGGAGCTTTAACTTTGCTGGGAATTTGTTCAAACACTAAAAAAAAAAAAAACGTGAGACATTAGAAATGTTTTGATATATTATTGTTGAAGATGAATTTCTCCAGTCTGAACCGTGACGCTGGAATATTTCAGCGCCGTCTGTAAACGTGTTAAACGCAGAACGGAAAAAACTGTAAACATGATTCTTCTTCTGTTCCCACATGTTCGTCTGTTTCCACTGAGTTTCCAACTGTTGTGATGTAAATACCAGAGCTGTTTTCTGAAATAAAAGCCAGAAGAGCACGTTGTGGTCATGTGTCTTTGTGGTGTTTTGACGCTGATTTACGCCGTGTGGGCGGGGTTAATACGGGTTTTTGAAAACGAGCGTTTGAAAGAGGAACCACAAGTGTCAGACAGTTTCCTTTAGAAGTGATGTTCCGATAATTAATGGCCTGGAAATTCACACCAAAGGCAGGAGTGGCCGCTCAGTGCAGGCATGTGCCGAGCAGCAGTGGCGTTGGTGTTGAGCTCTTTGTGAGGATTCCCTGTGATCTTTATGATACGACTGTGGTCACCGCGGCGGTTTGAGCCCAACGCAGCCGAGGCAAATGAAACTCATTACAACGTTTACGAGCTCAAAAAGAGGAGACGATTGAAATTCTATCTCATAAACTGGGGGGGCAGGGTACCAGAGGGGGGGGTCTGTAAACATGAGAGACGTGAGAGAGTCATGAGGGGCTGAAGTTTGTTTATGAAGAGGAGAAAAACTCAGGATGGAAGCAGAGCCTGAATCTCTGCGTCGCTTTTTTCTCTTTCTGGTCTTTAGAGTTTCATCCAAACAAAAACAAAAACGAGCCTGTGAGGAAGAGCAGGGCAATTAATCACAATTCAGATAAAATATCAATCTTTCCTGCTGCAACATTCTGAACACAGACAGTTCAATATTTCTATAACCTCAGATAAACCAGATAAAATGGTTTTATGTTAAACACCAGAGTTTCTCAACCAAAGAGACAAACTGTTGAAAAACTGACTTTGTACGAGCGAACAATTTAAGTGGTGAAGTCGCAAAACTGCAAGAAGAAGCAATAAAATTGAGTTTGCTGGAGAAAATGGTCAAAAAGAAGGAAAATTTGACACAAAATTTTGCAAAAAAACTTGGACAAGACTCTAAAAGTAGCAAAAATGGTCCAAAGAAGACAAAAAAAACATTAATAAATGGCAACTAGAATAAGCAATAAAAATGAGTTTTAAGTGGCAAAAATAGTCAAAAGCAAGAAAATTGGGAAAAGAAACTTGGAAAATACTGGGAAAGCAGCAAAAATTGGTCAAAAAAGTGAAAAAAAGAGTGGGAAATGACACAGGAAGGAGCAATAAAAAATGTTTTATTGGCAAAAAAATGGTCAAAAGCAAGAAAATTTGCCAAAAAAAACTCAGAAAAGAAGGAGTGAAAAATGATTACAATGTGCAAAAATCAATCAGGGATCGTAAAAACTTTTCATGAGTTGTTGTGATGCTTTCAATAATGTCAAAGTTGATTTCCAAAACTGTGTTTAACGACACATAAGACTGGAACCTGAAAATGATCACACATGAAGTCACAACTGTATTTAATATTTTTATATTCAGTTTGATCGTTTTTGTGAATGTTTCAGTCCTGACATGTTTGTGTCTGAGTCTCTGTGACTCGTCCTGAGCAGTTTTGTCGTCTGAGCGTCAGATTCTCACAGCAGAACGTTCCCATGTCAGCGCGTTCTCCTCTCACTTACAGCATGTTCATGTTCTGCTGTCTCTGGGGTTTGGATCAGATCACACTTTAAATCAGCTCCAACATTCACACAGTTAACGTCCAACTCTCCTGCAGAAACTGAAACTTGTTCCCTATAAAGCTGAGACTCAGGTTTGTCTTTAAAACTGCAGAACTTTAACCATAACATCTTTAAAACTGCAGAACTTTAACTATAATGTCTTTAAAACTGCAGAACTTTAACTATAATGACTTTAAAACTGCAGAACTTTAACCATAATGTCTTTAAAACTGCAGAACTTTAACTATAATGTCTTTAAAACTGCAGAACTTTAACCATAGATACAAAAGTTGCTTTGCCATAACTTTGGTTTTCTTTTACAGAATTGCTTGAATATGATGTGGATGCTTCCATGTGGTCTTTGCTATTTGCATATAAAATTAGTTGTGACTATTTTTGTAAAATGTGCATTTTATAAAAAAAATCATAGCATCTTAACATCTTCTTCCTAAACTTTTGACCCAAACCTGTTTTTGATAAAACATCAACATATGAACCTCTGAAAAAGAAACACACTTTTACATAAATAAAGTTTATCATACCGTATATTACAAAAGTAATTCTTGGAAACATGG
The DNA here is from genome assembly GCA_008086565.1 of Thalassoma bifasciatum. NCBI lineage: Eukaryota > Metazoa > Chordata > Actinopteri > Labriformes > Labridae > Thalassoma > Thalassoma bifasciatum. The sequence goes on from RPOG01001487.1 coordinate 50,118, forward strand.
ATCTTGTGACAACCTTGTGAAAAAATCTTGTTAAAGTTTTGTGCAGATCTCATAAAGATCCAAAGTCTCGTGATCATCTCTTCGTCATTTCTCAGACGGATTTGGAGATTTTTTTGTTTGAGGTGGATGAAAATATAAAATATAAATTCTTCTCTGCTGCTGACATGATTTTATTTTGAATAGTCAGAGAATAAAGTGATTTGTAGATTTTCTTGTATGTCTGTGGATGTGAACTGGTTCCTGGATGACCCCCCCCCCTCATGTGTTGTATAATCCGCTCGTATGGACTTTACATCACCCACAGATGCAGTCATAGATGCAGTCATAGATGCAGTCATGGAAACTCTGTTCAGCTTTCAGCAGCTCGATGATGTAACAAAGAGGGAAAACGTCTTCACAGCCAACGCAGAGGTCGACCTGTCAGCGCCGCCTCTGATTGGTCCTCTGGCTCAGGTCGACTTCCTCTGGACGTCTGCGCGTCGGTTTTTCCAACGGGAGGGAGAGTGGACGCTGGTGTTTGAGTCTACGGGGGGAGGGTTGGGTCAGTCTGAGGGTTTAAAGATGAAGATGCTTTCAGATCAAACTGACACAGACACACGATGAGTTCAACACAGAAACAGGAAGAAATGATTCACCAACGTTTAGGTTTCAGCTCTGAAGATTTTATCTGCTCTCAAAGTCTGAAAAGTCTCAGTTTTTACATTTAGAGTCTGAAAAGTCTCAGTTTTTACATTTAGAGTCTGAAAAGTCCCAGTTTTTACATTTGGTGTCTGAAAAGTCTCAGTTTTAATAATTAGAGTCTGAAAAGTCCCAGTTTTCAGTTTTTACATTTAGAGTCTGAAAAGTCCCAGTTTTAATGTTTTTGAGGCTGAAAAGTCTCAGTTTTAATGTTTGAAGATGGAAAAATCCCAGTTTTTAGTTTTTGTTTGGAGTCTGAAAAGTCTCAGTTTTAATGTTAAGAGTCTGAAAAGTCCCAGTTTTAATGTTTGAAGATGGAAAAATCCCAGTTTTTAGTTTTTGTTTGGAGTCTGAAAAGTCTCAGTTTTAATGTTAAGAGTCTGAAAAGTCTCCGTTTTTACATTTAGAGTCTGAAAAGTCCCAGTTTTCAGTTTTTACATTTAGAGTCTGAAAAGTCCCAGTTTTAATGTTTTTGAGGCTGAAAAGTCTCAGTTTTAATGTTTGAAGATGGAAAAATCCCAGTTTTTAGTTTTTGTTTGGAGTCTGAAAAGTCTCAGTTTATTACAATTCTCAGACTTTTCAGGGTCAAAATTACAAACTTCTACCTTTTTAGGGTCAAAAATCAAAAACAAACCTCAGACTTTTCAGAGTCAAAAATGTAAATCTCAGACTTTCAGAGTCAAAAATGTAAATCTCAGACTTTTCAGAGTCCAAATTACAAATCTCAGACTTTTCAGAGGCAAAAATGTAAATCTCAGAGAAAAGTCCCAGTTTTCAGTTTTTACATTTAGAGTCTGAAAAGTCCCAGTTTTAATGTTTTTGAGGCTGAAAAGTCTCAGTTTTAATGTTTGAAGATGGAAAAATCCCAGTTTTTAGTTTTTGTTTGGAGTCTGAAAAGTCTCAGTTTTAATGTTAAGAGTCTGAAAAGTCCCAGTTTTAATGTTTGAAGATGGAAAAATCCCAGTTTTTAGTTTTTGTTTGGAGTCTGAAAAGTCTCAGTTTTTACATTTAGAGTCTGAAAGTCTCAGTTTTTACATTTAGAGTCTGAAAAGTCTCAGGTTTAATGTTTAGAGTCTGAAAAGTCTCCGTTTTTACATTTAGAGTCTAAAAAGTCCCAGTTTTCAGTTTTTACATTAAGAGTCTGAAAAGTCTCAGTTTTAATGTTTGAAGATGAAAAATCCCAGTTTTTAGTTTTTGTTTGGAGTCTGAAAAGTCCAAGATTCTACATTTCGAGTTTGAAAAATCCCAGTTTTTACATTTGGAATCATAAAAGCCTGTAAAAACTGAGACTTTTCAGACTCTAAATGTAAAAACTGGGACTTTTCAGACTCTAAATGTAAAAACTGAGACTTTTCAGACTCTAAATGTAAAAACTGAGACTTTTTAGACTCTAAATGTAAAAACTGAGACTTTTTAGACTCTAAATGTAAAAACTGAGACTTTTTAGACTGTAAACATTAAAACTGAGACCTTTCAGACACTGAATGTAAAAACTGGGACTTTTCATACTCTTAATGTAAAAACTGAGACTTTTCAGACTCTTAATGTAAAAACTGAGACTTTTCAGACTCTTAATGTAAAAACTGAGACTTTTCAGACTCTTAATGTAAAAACTGAGACTTTTCAGACTCTTAATGTAAAAACTGAGACTTTTCAGACTCTTAATGTAAAAACTGAGACTTTCAGACTCTTAATGTAAAAACTGAGACTTTTCAGACTCTAAATGTAAAAACTGAGACTTTTTAGACAGTAAACATTAAAACTGAGACCTTTCAGACATTGAATGTAAAAACTGGGACTTTTCAGACTCTAAATGTAAAAACTGAGACTTTCAGACTTTGAGAGCAGATAAAATCTTCAGAGCTGAAACCTAAACGTTGGTGAATCATTTCTTCCTGTTTCTGTGTTGAATTCATCGTGTGTCTGTGTCAGTTTGAGCTGAGATGATTTGTCTGTGGATGGAAATCAGAAACGGTTTGTTGGATTTGCATAAACCCCCCCCTCTCTCCCTCTCTCTCCCTCCTGGGGGGACAAAGCCTCGGGGGCCCCCGTCTTTACTGCTCCTCATCAACATGTGAAGTGTGGTGGGTCAATGGTGGAGGGGTTTCCCCCACAATAAAGACAGATGCCACCTTTTATCTGCTCAACCGAAGACAGGCCGAGCGCGTGGCACTTGACCGCGGCGCCGCCGCACGTTGTTGGCGCGTAAATGACGTCCACGGGCGGCGGGATGAATGGTTGCAGGCGTGGGGGAGGGGCGGGCTGTTGGGGGGGAATTGGCGCTTTTCTAATCGACACTTTAGGAGTTTTTTTTTCTTTTGTTTGGGAGATTCAGTTTTTCAGAGCAGCTTCACGGTGCAAAGATTCAAAACGACGACGTTTAAGAAACAAACTCTGAACAAAATACTCAACAAGAAAGAAGCTAAATCAACTTTTTCCCTCAAACTACACTGAAAAAACTGAAATCTAAGCAAGTTCTTATGTCTTATTCTTAGTCAAATTTGTCTGACTATTCTTGATTTGAGCCACATTCACCAGACCAGGTCATAAAAATGTCTCATTTCAAGTTCTTTAAAGACAAAAATGAGGCATCAATTGCTTGTAACAAGTAAAAAAAATCAGCCAATGGGATAAGATGAAAGATTCTTGTTTTAAGACATCTTTCTAATTTCAAGAAACTTCCCGGGCGAATTCGTCTTATCCCATTGGCTGATTTTTTTGACTTGTTACAAGCAATTTACACCTCATTTTTGTATTAAAAAATTGAAATAAGACATTTTTATGACCTGGTCTGGTGAATGTGGCTCAAATTAAGAACAATAAGACAATTTTTACTACAAATAAGACAGAATGACTTGCTTTGATTTCAGTCTTTGCAGTGTGTGCTTGAAGTTTGTTTCTCGCTACAATAAAGAAGAAAAATCTCACACAGAGCATCTTTATCTTTGGCAGAAACTTCATCAAAAAGAAAATCTTTGACTATATTTTGAAACGTTTCTCAAACAAAGACTAAAGAGACACTTCATGCACTGCAAAAACTGAAATCTAAGCAAGTCATTCTGTCTTATTTGTAGTAAAAATTGTCTTATTGTTCTTAATTTGTGGCTCAAATCAAGAATAGTAAGACACATTTTACTAAAAATAAGACAGAATGACTTCCTTAGATTTCAGTTTTTGCAGTGTGGTCGTTTGTGTTTCAAAAAACCTAAATTCTGAGTTTTGTTTTGCCTTGAAGGATCCAATTCTTTTAAGTGAATTTTGACGTAAACAAATCAAAACTTTGCTGTAAATCTCTGGAGTTTTTCTCCTTTTCTTGCCGACCAACAGGAGTTAAAGTTCTTTTTATTTGGATCATTTTTGCCTTGGACTCTCCGCTGATGTGTCATGATTGTGGAGGACATTCCTGTTTTTAATCCCGTGCCTGGATGAAAGTTTGTGGTAAAGGGAAAATACGTATATTTCCATCCAAAGTCAACACAACCTGAGGATTTTTTTTGCACCTACTGAGTCAAAACTTTGCAAAAAGGGCAAAATTATGATACAAAAAGTCAAAATTTTGATAAACCAAATCAAAATTATGGAGACAAAATCTGAATTTTGAGATAAGTCAAGATTATTTAAACTCAGTCTAAATGTTTGGACAAAAAGTTGAAATTTCGAGGTGAATAAGTCAAAGTTATGAAAAAAAAAAGTCTAGAGCGTCAAAATTTTGACCTAGTTTAAGGTTTGAAACACCGTCTGGTATATAGGTCAGAGTTAAGTGGGTTTTATGCAAATGTTGGGTTAAACTGGTAACACCCCCCCCCCCTACAATAACAGGACAGAGGAAGAGGAAGAGTCTCTGAGTTTATCTCGTCAGGACTGTGGCTCAGATTATTCTCTATTCAAATCAGAGCCTGAGTCTTTGTCAGACATTTGCATGAGAGTCGTTGACGTTGTTTCAGTGAAAGTGTTTTAAACAAACTCAAAGAGCAAAGTTTGTTTCTGTTTTTATCTGCAGTGACGTGACAGAAAGTATCTTCATCTTTAAACCCTCAGACTGATCAGAGTTTTTAATA